>VDFB02157292.1:0-45640 GCA_007258455.2 Sequoia sempervirens | reverse complement strand
CATGTAATTAAATGTTAATGGTGTTTACATAAGTTTGGTCAACCTTGGGTGTTTACACTAATTATGGATTTTCTTTGGTGATTGTGGAAGAATGGCATGGTGTGTGAATGGATTTGGGTCTAACTTAAGGTATGATGTGGCGTGCAACTTTATTCCTTTCCACTGTAGGAATGCTTTGGTGTCAAACTAATTTTAATTTTCATGGTTTAGGTGCATAGCCGACCTTGGAGAATATCAACCTGAAGAAAGCAGGCAGCAGTTTTGTTGAGTTGAGGACTAGTGCGTGTGGTGGTTAAGTAAACAAAGTTGTAGCGTAGAATTGTATGTAGTGATTTACCGTCGAGACTACTAGAAGCAATGAAAAAAAGGTGTCTACAATCTTTAGAAAAGTTGTAAATGTGTTGGTGATGTTGTGGTGGACTTTTTAATTACATTAAGATAGATTTATCAATGTAATATTCTTATTTTCTTCATTTTTGTAATCTAACAATGATCCCTTCTTTATTTCAAGGGAAATGAGCCTTTTGTATTCAGTGTTGCAATTACTTTATATTCTAATCAAATCCCCACCATGGTTTTTCCCTTCTTAGTTTTTCCACATAAATCTGATCTTCTATTGTGCATGATGTTGATGTGTTTCAATTTTTGTTATTTACTTTCATGCTAAATCATTCTAATAGATTAAGGGTTAATTAAAGTTGATATGGATATGAATGTTAATTAAGGGTTTTTATATTTCAATTAACAACTAATTCACCCCCCTCTTAATTTCCTTGTACGTTCAACAATTGGTATCAGAGAAATTTTCCTTGGAAGAAAACTTAACCACTTGAGGTAGATATGGGATGTTGCACAAGAGGGATATTGCTTTCTTGATGGATGAAACAATGGTTTCTTGAAGACAAGGATAAATTTTTTCTTGGTATCTCTTGGATTTGGAGTTTAGAAGTCTATTAAGACTAGATATACTATGCCTATTGGTGATCAGAGTACCAATGATGAGATCAAGGCCTTTGAAATAAATGGTAAAGAAAGGTATTTTATTTTAAGTGGTCTTTCTAGAATTGAACTTATGAAAGTTATGAATTTGAAATATACTAGAGATATCTAGAAAAAGTTTGAAAGTATTTATGAAGGAGATGATAAGGTTAAGCAAGCTAAGATGCACAATCTAAAGATCACATTTGAGAACCTGTGGATGTTTGAAGATGAAAACATTACAAGCTACATGTAGAAGGTGGATGAAGTTTTCAATTCCATTAGGATTCTTGGTGGAAAACTTAAACAAGAAGAAGTGGTAAAGAAGGTACTGAGAACTCTTTATAAATCATAGATTCATAAGTTTTATGCTATTGAGGAAGTTCAAGATTAAAACATATATTCTAGAGATCAATTGCATGGTGCTTTATCTACTTTTGAAATGAGAGAATTTGGTCAAAGTAATGCAAAATTTGAGACTACTTTTAAGGTTGGGAAATCAGAGAAGAATGAAGAATTAGATCAGAAGGATCTTGTTGATGATTCAAAGTAAAATTTTTGATGAGAATGAAAAAGGGTACTGGTAAATATAGAGGTGATTTACCTTTCAAATGTTTTAGTTGTTAAAAGATAGGTCATTATGCTTCAAGATGTTCAAATAGAGCTTTGAATGACAAGAATAAGGAAATAAAAATTAAATAAAAAACATTATACTATACTTACATAGCAAACTTCTCACAAGAGTATCACTAACCAAAGATCTCGAGAGAACACAACCACTATCAAAATTTCAAAATACATTGTCATCTACAATCATAGTACAACACCCTCATAAAATAGGGTTACCTTCTAGGGAAAGATAGGCCAACAAACTATCCACCATTAGATCTAAAACCTAATAATTAATTATCTATATTTACAATATATCATTTATTTAATGTATGTCAATCATTTAAGAGTTTTTTGAAAATGTTAACAAAAACTTGCTTACATGCATCACAATCCTCCCCTCCACCCTATGCTCTCATTGTATATTACACCTATTGGTGTAAGTAGGAAATATATCCTATCAACAATAAAATCTGTATAATTTCAAGGTTGAGATGCAATTTCCCAACAAATATCTCTTGTCGAACACCTTTCAATAGCAACGACAAGGAGTAAAAATTGTCTCCTAATTGCTAAGGGTTGAAAGGCCCATATTCTTTGAATACCATCTAAACTTCTTTGTGCTCATAGCCTTAGTTAAAGAATCAACAACATTCATCAAAGTCTCTACCTTAACCAACTTCACCCTACCATCTTTGACCATATCTTGAACAAAATGATATTGTACATCAATTTGTGTGGTCCTGGCATATTCAATGTAGGGTTCTTGGCTAGACATAACACACTCTAACTATCACAATAAATTATAACTGTACCTTGTTTTATTCCAATATCTAAACATAGTCTCTTAATCCAAATGGCTTCTTTACAAGCATGAGTGGTTCCATATACTCTGCTTCAATATTGGAAAAAGCAACCATAACTTGTCACTTAATCATGTCCAACTAATTGCATCATTGAATAATGTAAACACATAAGCACCGATGGATCATCTGCTATCAATATCACCTACCTAGTTTGAATCCACATAACCATCAACATCAAGGGAAATATTGTATTCAATCAAATTACTATGATAATACAAGGAATAATCTAAGGTACCATGCAAATATCTGAAGACTCTTTTAACCGTATCCTAATGAACTCTACTAGGATTAAACATATATTTAGAAATAACTCTCATTGCTTGGGAAATGTATGGTGTAGTAAAAACCATAGCATACATAAAACTTCCAACTACACTCTAGCAAGGAACTCTACTCATGTCTTCCATCTCTGATGGAGATGTTGGACAGTCTAAAATAGATAAAATTTTTCTAACAAAAAGAAGAACACACAATGGTCTACAATCCTACATGTTAAATCTTTGTAAAAATGAATTGACATACTTACTTTGGCCAATCCATAGCTTTATGTTCACTCTATCTCTCTTAATTTCCATCCCAAGAATGTGTCTAGCTAGACCAAGGTCTTTCATTTCAAATTTAGTAGCAAGTTGAGATTTTAGTTCTAAAATCATACCTTTCCCTTTTCCCATAAATAACATATCATTGAAACATATAACACAATAAACAATAAATGATCACGATCAGTTTTATAATAAACACAATGATTTGATTTAGAATGCTCAAATCCCAAACTCAACACATATGTATCAAATTTTTCATACCACATCCTAGGACTTTGTTTTAATCCATAAAAAACATTTCTTCAATTTTCAAACCAACTTACTTTTAACTTTCACTATGTAGTGCTCTCGTTGTGTCATATAAATATCCTCCTCCAAGTCACCATGAAGCAAAGCAATTTTCACATCCATTTTTTCAACCTCTAGATCATAAGCAACAACAATAGAAAGCAAAAATCTAATGGATGTCATTTTTGTAATAGGAGAAAATATCTCACCATAATTAACACCCTCAACTTGAGAGTAACCTTTTGTAACCAACCTTGCTATGAACATCTCAATACCTCCATATGAACCAATCTTTTTCTTCAACACCCATTTGCAACCAACAGGTTTTTTTCTGTCAAGAAATGGTACAAGATCCCATGTATCATTCTTTTTCAAAGATGTCATAGCTTCATTCTTAGCAATTTTCTAGGATTCTACATCATTCATACCTAATGCCTCTTCTATAGATCTGGGCTCATCCATGTTAGTATTCAAAGAAAAAATACATCTCTAATCATCAAGTGAATACCTTTCATGTGGTTTTCTATGCCCTGTAGACCTACAAACAAGTTGAGTTGGAGGTTCTTCCTCCTCTTCTAAAGATTCAAAGCTAGATGATCTCTCCTCAACTTCTTGTCTATCTATGAAGCTTGATTCAACTTTCTCAGGTGTAGAAGGAAATTGAATCACATCTTCCTATTTACTTTGATCTAGCTACACTATGATAGAAGAATGCTTAGTTTCTCTAAAAATAACACTTATACTATATATTACCTTTTGTGCTTGACAATATTTCAAAGCTTGTATCCTTTCACACCATAACTATATTCGATGAAGATATATTTCAAAGCCTTCTTCTCCAACTTTGTTCCTTTCTCCTTTGGCACATGTGCATATGCCTCACAACCAAAAAATTTAAGATGTATTAATGAAGGCTTGCAACCCTACCATGCATCTAAAGGAGTCTTATCAACAAGAGCTGATGTAGGAGACCTATTAATCAAGTAACAATCAATGGTAGCAAGTTCAACCGAAAACATTTATTCTAGGCCAACACCACTCAACATACTCCTAGCCTTCTTCATTGGTACCATGTTCATTCTTTTTTGCAACTCCATTATATTATGGAGAATATATATTTTTCTTTTGTCTATGAATACCATAGTCTTCATAGAATCTATCAAACGTGTTATAGAAAAATTCACTGCCATTATCAATTCTCAAACATTTTGTTTTCTTTTCAGTAAGTAACTCAACCATTGCCTTAAATTCTTTAAATCGATTGAAAACTTCAAATTTAATCTTTATAAAATATACCCATGTCTTTCCACTATAGTCATCAATAAATGAAAACATAATAGGTGAATTTACTAATCAAAGGAACATATATAGGACCAAACACAATAGAATGAATAAGATCCAATATGGCACAATTTATTAGAATTTGACTAAAACTGAAAGTGGTTTTATTTACTATAAATGCAATTCTCATAGAAAAGGAATTCTAGATTACAATTAGACAAACCTTCAACAAGGTTTTTATTTTTCAAGGTCTTTAGACACTTTTCTCAAATGTGGCCAAGTCTCCAGTGCCATAGCATAGTTTTCACTACAAGTAACTTTGATTCAAAAAAAAGAGCACCATTGGACACCTAGAAGCCATGACCATCTGCTAAAGGTGAAACCCTCACCTCTTCCATATACTTTCTTTTCACAAAAGTACTATTGTACTCAATAGTGCATGCATCAAGCTTATGCAATGTGCCATATCTAACACCTCTAGAAATCACCATAGCACCTCTAACAATCTTACTTCATCATAAAATACTACCTGCACACCCACATCTATTAGTTTTCTCACAAATAATAGATTTCATGATAATCGAGGGATATGCAACACAACATTAATCCTTATCATTCTACCATTAAGAAACATGATTGTAAGTTTACCATGACCAAAAATACTTAAATAAGAATCATCACCCAAGTACACCTTACCTCCATCAAATTATTCATATTAAGAAGACCAATCTCTATTAAAGGTCATATGGAAAGATGCAACTGAGTAAATTAACCATGCATCAATACCTGCACGAGTTACCAAAGCTGCAATGAATGCATCACCATCTTCCTTCTTGAAGTAAGAATCAGAGTCAAATGTCTTCTTTTTTCTTCTCTTCTTCTGTGTATTCCTTATGAACATGTACAGGCTTACCGTAGTTCCAACAAATAACTTTGGACTTTCCAAAAGATTTAGATCTCCCCTTGGACTTGGATTTGTCATGCTTCTCATTTTTCTTACCTTTTTCCTTAGGTGTTACATGAGCATTTAGGGCCTCTTTGGCAGTGATGGATACCTTCCTCCTAATCTCTTCAAAAATCAAAGAACCCACCACATCTTTAGTCTTCAAAATAAAAAATTACTCCCAATAGCCATAACGAGAGATCCCATGAATGAGGAAAAGAACAAAGAAAGATTTGACATTTCCCCTCCTCATCCATTTTGATACCAACTAATTCCAATTGAGCCACCAACATATTGAATAATTCCAAGTGGGAAATGATTCATCCACCCTCTTCCATTCTCAAGGAATACAATTTCTTCCTGAAGAAAACTTTATTCACTAAAAATTTGGCCTAATACATCTAACCAAGCTTCTTCCATAGTTCATGTGAAAATTTCTCCTCATAGACATTGATTAAAATAGAGTCTTCCAAGCATAATCTGATTAGGCCCTTGGCTTTATAGACCATACCATCATATTGAGTAGTTTGAGTAAGGTCTATCGGCATTGAAAGATTATCATCAATAATATCTCATAAATATCAATCTATCAATAGATCCTCCATCTTCAGGGTCCACATCTCAAAATTATTTCTAGAAAATTTATCCACCTCTATTCTCCCTAATGAACTTTCCATTTGAAAATTATTACCACAAGATCATAAAGTATCTTCTGCACAAGCTCCCACTCAAATTTGGATTAGTTCAAAAAACCCAACAACCCACAACTAAAACCAGAGGTGATCAAGCTTTGATACCACTTGTAACCTGAAGCTAAGGTAGCAGAAGAACTTCCTACACTAATCTTGAGAAGAGAATAATGCAAAAATTTATAGATCTTTAACAATTACAAAAACTTAAACATAAATATCATGCATACCACAAAATAGTGATTTGCATGGGGAAAATCCTTTCGGGAGAAAAACATCACTCCAAAATTTTCCCAATATATTATTCAAAAATCACAAACATTACAATATACTTGTAGAGAAATCTTCTCATAAGAGTATCACCAACCAAAGATCTAAAGACAACACAACTGCTACCAAAATCTTAAAATACATCGTCATCTACAATCATAGTACAATGCCATCATAAAATAGGATTTCCTTCTAGGGAAAGATATGCTAACAAAATATCCACCATTAGATCTAAAACCTAATAATTAATGGTCTAGATTTATAATATATCATTTATTTAATGTATGTTGACCATTTAGGAGTTTTTTGAAAAGGATAAGAAAAAATTGTTTGCATGCATCCTAGTCCTCCCCTCCACCCTTTGCTCCCATTGTATATTGTACCTATTGGTGTAACTAGGAAATATATATATTCTATCAACAATAAAATTTATATAATTGCAAGGTTGACACACAATTTCCTAATAGTTTAACTGTATGTAGGGAAAAAAATTGCATATTACATTCCCTCAACATGAATTACCTCCTTCTTAGGTTCAGAATCAAAATGATGCTAGATAATGATATGTGTTATCACTAATAAAACTAGGATTAGACATAATCTTATTGACAATGGATCAAGTCTTAATGCTTGTAGCATTGATCTTCTATATAAGCTTGGTATGGATTAGCATCTCACAAAACATGATAATCTTTCTATTAGTGGCTTTGATAATGTCAGTAGGAAGCAATTGGGGATAATTGCACTACCCATTAAGGTAGGGAATGTGATTTTTCCTACCCTTATCCATGTCATGTCAAATACTCTCTCATACAATCTTCTTCTTGGTGGATTGTGTATTCATGCCATGAAGGGAGTCCTATCTACTCTTTACCATGAGATGAAGACTGAATATAATAACAAGATACATATAATTGAGGTTAAAATTTTTTAATTGCTTCATTTTATTAGCAATAATAAAATATTCATTTTAAATTAGAATTGAGGTTGAAATTTTTTAATTGCTTCATTTTATTAGCAATCTTTTATTTCATTTTAAAGTTTTCAACATTATAATTTAATATTGCATATTAACTTAGAATTCCTAGAGTTTTTCTCTTATTTATTTTTTCTCTCTCATTTCTAAAATTGAATTTTCTTTATGTTGTAGTCCTCTTTCATTAGTTATGTGTCTTTTATTTCTTTCTTGTTTTGTTCTTTTTAATAAAAAAATTTCATTCTTATATATTTTTTTCTCTCTTATTATTTCTTTCAAATTCTTTTCTTACCTTATCTCTCTTGTCTCGGTCTTTGTACCCTTCTCTCTCCTCAACTTCTCACCTCTCTTCCTTTTAAGCAAATTAGGTCTGCATCTAACCTTTTCTCATCTCCTTAGCTCTTCATCATCCTGATGATGGATCACTGAGTGTGATCCGAAACGTTGATGAAAAAAACTTAAACATAATAAAAAATCCATAAATCACAAAATCTTCAAGATACATATAGTTAAATTAGATGTAAAAAATTTATAATTTTCAAGTTGTTCAAATTGAATATAACACTTCCAACTCTCTTAATATTTTGATTCCATCTTCAAAAGTGGAACCATTGCCTTCCAACGATCTAATGATACTATAAATGCACTCTTTGACGATGATTGAGGTTCGTTAGATTTTACATCCACTTTCATTGGAGTGTATAAAATCTCACCATCAAGGCCTAAAGAGTGGGAGATTATTGCAACCCAATCTTTGCATTCCTCTTTTGAAGCTATAAATAGGAATCAAAATAATCCTTCATCTTCAAGTGAATGTTTTAGTGATGCAATATTGGGGTTCATTAGATTTGACATCCTCCTTTGTCAACAGAGGTAAAATATCACAATCTAAACTTAAGGAGTCTTATGTTTCATTTTCTCAATCTTCTTCCACATCAACAAATCAAAAAACATTGTCCCATAATGGTGATGGAAGCTCTTTAGCTTTCTTCCCTCCTATGTTAGCAATGTCCAACCTTTACATTTCAAAGCCTAAAAAGGATTCATATTCTTGTTAAAGAATCAATTCTTCTCATAATCATTTAGACAAGACTTCTCACCCTTTGTTTGAGTTAGAAAGGAATTATGGGGTTGGATTTAAAATTCTTTCTAAGTTTGGATGTAATGAAACATGGAACAAGGATTTAAGGATTATACAAATTATACACCATACTTTGAAAAAAGGGGTTTAGGTTTCGAACCTTATCCTTTATCTACATCTCATCATCCTATATTTATAACATATTGTGTTAAGAAAGAAATATTTTCTTCACAAGAGAAAGGATTGTCTCATACTCCTTATCCTTTATCAGAGTAAGAGAATTTTTTTTATGCTTTTCAAATCCCACTTGATTACTCTTCCTCCTCCAACATGGAAGGACTTTACTATAAATCACTCTTTTTGTGCATATCATCGAGTGAATTGTCATTATACTATCGAAATTTAGGCCTTGAGTAATAAAATACAACTTATTGATTTTGGTTCTCTACCATGTGTTGATCCACCTAGTAATTCTAAATAATAATTTATCTTCTATGGTGTTTCTCCTCACTATATGGTATTTATAGCTTCATGTGTTTTCTCATTTCCATTCATGTTGGTACAATATTATGTGTAAACATATTTCACCTATGGTAGCAATATGATAGTTTATAGAATAGTTTTCCTTGCCTTTACACTTGAGGGGATGGATAACTGGTTTTGGGAGATGTGTATTCCTTTCTAGGATCCCTTCATCCCCCTCTTTTCCTTAAAATATCAACATAATTATTATATTGAAATTTTAAGGGGGGGGCATATCACCCTATCCATTTCATTGGTGTCTTGTGAGTTTTGAATTCTTAACATTCCCCCTTGGTGGTGGCATTGATTATGACTCCCCCTGAGGCTTGGTTATCAATTCATCCCATGTGATGTTAAGAATCGATTCATCCACAAAATGTTAAACCTTTATGCCCTCCCCAAGATATGATTTGTAAAATAGTCCATGGATTTGGAAGAAAAAAGCTTGTTGATTCATGAACTTGAACATTTTAACATGGACATCTAGCATAACAATACTTGTTCTCCAGTGGAGCCATGTGATTCTTGAGTGAACTAAAATAACACAACTTTCTAGCCTTGTGAAACTCATCATATTGCATGGAAACCTAGCATAACATAGCATACTCTAGCTAGTAGATATATGTATCACATGAGTGATCTATCATAACACAACTTATTGGTACTTATGAGAGCACTATTATGTCTAACATCATATTTGATGTATAACATTTGGTATTTGAGATAAATTTAAGATTGAGTTATGTTTACCTTACTAACTCAAATCCTTTTTAGCATATTAATATTTTGTTTATATCCTATTTTTTCTATTGTTTTTCTACATTGTGTATGGTGTCATATTTTCCTTGTACCTTTTACATGTTTTCTTCATGTATTATCTTTTGTTTGCATTGTGTTTGTTTTTGCATTATGTTTTCATCGTGTATACTTCATGTTTATCATATTGAATTGCACCTCATATGTTTGTCTTCCTTTGTCTTTACATTTTTGTTTCATAGGATCTTAAGCCTAGCGGCTAATTCATCCCCTAGATTTGATGCCATTCTACCTCTTCAATATTTGATAAATGAAAACTTCTTAGCTTATCCTTACTTTAGTGTGAGCATCAGTATAAACTTGTTAATAGTCTCACTAAAGTGGGGGATAAATTTAGCATCATAAATTGTCACCCTTGATAATTTCACGGTGGGTTTAGCTCCCCTCTATGTGCCTACACCCAATTGTACTCTTAAATTGCTTGTTTTGTGATTATATATAGAAAACCAAACTTAAATTGGTAATTAATATTTATTATTTATTTACTAACACTACAAGGCCCAAAATAGTTCTGGGCTAGGGAATTAGCACCCCTGTCCATCCTATTTTGTTCACAATTTAAATATATCATTGTCGATATTTTAAGAGTTAAAAATCCAATTTCATTTTGTCGGTTGTCAGTAATTAATTTTGTGTGAATTAAGAAAATGCATATAAATACAATTCTTTTTCACCATTGAAATCCTAAGCAACCTAAGGAAAAACTAGTAATTTTGGAATTATAATTGAGCATCCTATAATTAGTCAAGAAAGATTCAAGGGAAGAATTAACAACATTATTGCAATGCTTTCATCAAACAAGATCATGGTTGAAAGACATTAGAAGGAGGGAAGAAATTATGAACAAGGAACTATTATGATCAATCATGTCATTTTTATGAATACATGTACAAGTTATCCTCTATATGCTAGCTAAAACTATCTATTGTGTTTTCTAGACTAACCTCGTGTAGGTGTATCAAACAATCCATTTATCCATCAATCAACTTTTTTGGTGCCTTATGGTGTGAACATCACTTCAAAAAGGGTTTCAATCCTAAGGTAACATTACCCATTTATCAGTTTTCATTTCATTCAATTATTTTTTTGGTCTTTTCTCAACCTAGGGCATGCACTCTTGATCATTGGAAACATAGAGAAAACTGCAACCTACACTATGAAGTTTATGGATCTCAAAAATGTAGCATCTCAATTCTAGGGTGCCCACAACCCTGTCCTTGCAATTTAAGATCAGCTTTCAGTCATAGGTTCCTCTTTGTACCTCCTCATATATGCTTGATTGTTTTGATAGTTTTCATTTTTTTCTATGCAATAAACTATGTTTTCAAATTTAGGATTTTATGTCAAATTTTCTTGTTAAAACACACAATAAAATTCTCATCTTTACAAATCAAAAGGACCAAAACCCTAGGAGATCGGCCCTCTATTATGGTGGCATCAATCATCAACTATAGTTGGTTTTGTGTCCAAATGTGGATTCAAGTGAAAAGAAGCTAATCCTAGTTAGATCTAGGATCACTTTTCCTACTCCATGGTTTTATTTTTTGACCAATTTAAAAATAGAAAGAGTTATTTCTTAGTTTGTTTTTTTGGGCAGCTAATGGGGATCAATTATGTATTCAATTTTCTTAGTCTTAATTTGACTTTGATGCCTAATGGATTAAGGAATGGTATTGTTTGGTTGGATCCATATATCCTCATAGGAAGGAAAATTCCCATGAGTCATCATAATTTTTTTTATATAATGTAGATTATTAAAAGATTACGATTTATCTATGAACGAAGCATCTTTATACGAATAGATAAAATTATGTGGGCTTATCCTATGGATGGCCAAGTGAATATCATGGATCCAGAGAGTAGTGTATGAAATATGACATTGCCATTGAAAGCACAACCATAAAATTGCATTGTGAATTAATTGAGAATTATTTTTATGAATTTTTACTATTTAATCAAGCATGGTTGTTAAAGTGGATTCAATTTGTTGGATCAACCTAACCAATGGCTCTTGGAGGTTCTATTTTTCTCTAATCTAAAAGGAAATAAAAAAACACCATTGGCCTAGAGGTTCCATCTTGGCATTAAAAAACTAATATTTTAATGTTTACCTAAAAGGTATTAAGGTAAAGGCTTGGGGAAGAGATTAATCGAACTCCATTGATTTTATTAACTCAATGGGCACTTTAAAATTTTGATATAAGAGTATTTGTAATTATTTGAAAGTTATTTGGACTTCATACAATAAAAAAATTATTTGTGCCTCAACAACCAATTTCATTTAAATCATGTATGAAAAAGAAGATATCTCTTTATTGAATTTTGGGTACCAAACCTGAGTATATCACACATGACAAGACTAGATAGACTAAAGGAATTCCTTGGTGAAACAAGAAAGAGACATGAGATTCCATTTTCCATTACTTAGAGTGATGAAGGAAAATGTGCAAGAGAGAAATAATGGCTTGACCATCACATTAAGAGCATGAAAAGCTCAACATTGGTTATGCTTTTCTATTGTGTTATTTCAGCTATTGGAAACACCCTTTAAGAGTGACATGGAACTCACCTCAAAATTAGGTGATAGATCTTAGTGGAACAAGAACCCTATAAATATATGAATTATTGGAGTTTTATTTTCAATGCACAATCAAATAGTTGAGTTAAAAAGAACTATGTAGTTCATCTAAGCAAGGATAAAATTTAAAAAGTTTAGATTTAATTTAGTAGTTTGAGATTTCAGTGAGAGTTGAAGCCAAAGAAGTAAAAAATAATAAACATAGATCTAGAAGTTTGAACATCAATGAAGCTAAAGTAGTAAAATAAAAAGAGAGAAAAAAGTGGTTCAATGTACTTGAAGTAGTAGGCTAACACAAAAAGAATAGCATTCACATTAATGCCATTTAAAAAGCTCCCAATTCATTCATAATAATAAATGGTATCTCTTATAGTAGACAAATTAAAATATTAAAATCTATTAATTATGCAAAATAAAATAACATAAATTTAGAAACTTCTTAGACCTTTGATCTTGCTATCTTTTGCATATCCTCTACAAAAGTGTTCAAATTTGTATAAGAAGTCCCTCCTTCCATCATTGTCTTACTCGCTACCTTCTTCAGCCTCACAACATTTTCCTGCAACTCCTTTCCAATACCTTCCATTAGATTTCTGATTGTGCTCTCTACCACCTCTTTTGTCACCAATTTAAATTCATCTACATCAACACCCTCAAAGTCTAAGCCAACTTTCCAAACATCTTTTGCAAATCGACAATTAAGAAATTGATCAGCAAAATAAGGCCATCCAATTAGAGGAACTCCCATACTAATTGCCTCCAAAGTAGAGTTCCACCCGCTGTGTGTAAGGAATCCTCCCAGGGAAGGGTGAGAAAGCACCTACAAACATAGAAAAACTTAATTTAAAAATAAATTTAAGGTTATAATATATGAATGACTTTTTTGGAATTCAAAATAAAAACTAGCGACATCATTTCTTCCTTCATTGTTAAAATGAATGATGGTGTGTATAGGGTCAGAAAGAAAAACTGTAATACGTACTACAAGAAGACATTTAAAATTTTATAAAATGTTTCATTCTCTGTTGGTGATCTGGTTTCTTATTGAATGCTAGTATTACGGATTGAGAATTCCAACCCAATTTTCAGGGAGAACTTTATTACATCGGAACAATTTCTTCCTTCAAGATGGATTTGGAAGAAGCGCTTTGATTTTCAAAGTTATTTTCTAGTAATTCCAGGCAATCAAATATTCTTCTTTGTTGTTTCAAATGTTAGCATCATTTCGAATCCACTCTAATCTTATAAACTTTTAGTCGATCCATTCGTATTTTTAGAACTATGAGCAAATATAACTCTTATAAATCATGGATTTCTAATCCTATCGGACCAAAAATATCAGAGAACAATGGAGGCAACCATTCAAGATTTAGTTATTTAAACCAGGGAATCCTATAGCTTTATTTCTATATTATAGAAAATGTAGCAGGCTTGAATTAGGAATTTAATATATTTGTGTACAAAAAATAACAGCACGTAAAAAATCCCCTTACTTTCAACTGCGTCGTCCAACTACCTAACAATCAGGGCTCGACCCTTCGTTCGATTGAAGCCCTCAGGTAAATCAAGAGGCTTGCCTTCTGCTATATCTGATCTGAGAACCCACAAGAATGGGTACCCACAAGCCTCTAGTCCAAGAGCCAGCTCATGCAATTGTCTTTCAGATTTTATAGCAATGCTACCAAAGGAAACATATAACACAGACCCCTCCGGTTGAGCGTCTAGCCACTGAAAGCACGTTTTCTCCTCTTCCCACACGCTGTACATGGAATTCCAACCTTGTAAGAAATTTGGAAGAAACACAGGGCCAATTTCCAGAGCAGGGCATCCATTAACGCTGAGACCCATTTGTGCATCTTCCAGCTCATCAAATGTGTTTACTAGTATGTAATCTGCTACGTTTTGGATACGGGATTTGGAGAGATAACACTGTAAATGCTTTTCAGGTACATCTGCTTTATGGGATTCCATTATTATTTAGAATTTCTTGAGATCATGGGTTATATTTTTTAGCATTTTCCCTAATTAGTTCAACATTAATTGGCACCACTAATCTACCCAAATCCAAATTCCAAATGTTTGAAATGGGTCTTGCAACATTACACCTTCTATAACCATACTTGAAAAGGTCCAAACCCTAAATTGTATAGGTTGCATCCCTAACTGCCTCAGCTCAATCAAGTAATCTATCCAAGAGGATTTTAGATCCTTGTGCATGCTTGGATTTCTTTGAAGAACCTAGGAGTTGAATAATAATGTCATCCTCTAACCCTCATTTCATTCTACCAACTTGGGATGATATTCAACTCATTTTGAGGGTTTGATTATAGAATTAGGGTTTATAAATTTACAACAAAACTATCTTAGACTCTTCAAAAAAAACCTTGATTAGATCCTTTAAATTTAGAAAAGACTTTTAACAATCACCAACAAAATAAATTTGACTTACCTATTCTCAACTTTTAGAAACCCTAATTTGCAAAAACACAAATTTTGAAACAACTCCAACAACTCAATTCCCTCATGTACACAACTTTTGGCTTGTAAGAATGAACAATTCATTAAAACCAAGTCATGTATATCACTGGTGTGGTAGAGATCCATCACCTCTACAGTTACGGCTGAAACGAATGAAACCTACAAGCTTCCATTAGTCGTTCTCAAGTTTGAATACCGACTATTGATCTTGGTGGAAGCCTTCATGATCCATGGTGAGCACATGACTTTTCTTTAGTCCAAAATCTATTTGAAAATTCATTTGCCAAGTTGCGTGGTGAAGGTTACAAGTTCTACGATAAGAATTTTCCACCTATAAAGTATATCTGAGTCATAGAGCAAGTTTCAAGGGGATAATACATGGCGAACGAGCACAACAGCGCAACTTCAACGGGTTCAACTTTTTACAACCTACGCTATAAAGAATTTATGTCCTGCCAACCAGATAATGACACCTCAGCACTTCGTGAACTCACGAACATACATAAGACAAAAATATTAACACAGAGTAGGATCCACACGGCCACATAGCACTCAAATCAAATCCATCCATGTCGATGCTAGTGAGGACATTGTTAGAGGCCACTAAACGAGCGCATACAAAGGTAACTTAGTGTTTTTTAATACACGAGCTTAAAAGCTAGGGTCAATAACAAAAGGGTCGGTTATCAGATGACAATAACAGTTTAAAAAAATTTGTAGCTGCAAGTCAAGAAGGTCACTGCATAGGGGTGGTAGGCTTAGTTCAATTGGCTAAAACATTCTGTTGTAGGCAAGAGGTCACGAAGTCTAGTCTCCCCACCATCTCCGTGGTATCGAAGGGCATGTCGCACCAACGTCACCGGTCACATGAAAAAAGTTTAATTTATAGGAGGCCGGCTACCCAACTTGCAATCTAAAAAATGGTGGTCACTGCATAAATAGAAAATAAAGTGACAGCAGATTTAAAGTCTAAATAAATAAAGTCGAACTAAACATGCACATAAAACCCTAAAATTTTGTAAGTCTCACCAACAAATATTGTGGTTGTTTGATTACATGTATGATGTTATTAAAGATGCATGTTCACGTATGCTCAATGACAATAGTTTGTTGGGCATGCATGTGATCAATTCATACTTAAATTTTCATGATATTTATTTTTATTGAGATTTTTCTCATTTAACATTTAATATTTATTTTAATTTTTTTTTTTTTTTTAATGTTTTATGCATATAATAAGCATGTAATATTTTTGTCCTATTTTTCAATCTTTTCATAGATAATTTTTTTAATTATTAATAAATTAGCATGTAATTCATGTAAGATATAATGTTATAAAATGTTATATATTGTGATGAAAATAATAATTGTGAAATGAATAATATAGAGTTGAAAATTAATATTAATAAAATTATTTTGTATGTATTTTTCTCTCAATATTTTCTTATTGAGTATAGTGTAAGAGGTCTTATCTTTTGCTTTCATTTTTTCAAAAAATATCAGACTAAGAATTATTATGTAGGTGACAAGCAAAGGTTAGAAGTTCTCTCCAAATCTTTATCAAAATAGCTATTGATAATAACTAACCATTCCAATTTCATTATTTACAAGAGAAAACTATGAATATTGGAGCATCAGAATGAAGGCCCTACTATTGTCCTAAGATCTTTGAAAATTTGTGGAAGTAGAATATATTAAAATTATAAATCAAAATACTTTCAATGTTTTGATAGAAAATCAATAAGCTCAATTGAAAAATGACAAAAAGGATAATTGATATCTATTCAATATTCAATCTACATTGGATATAAATTAATGTTTCCCAATTATTGGCATGAAAAAATCAAAGGATACATGAGAGGCTTTGTAAATTGAATACCAAGGAATTGAAAACGTTTTATTGTTAAGTTCAAAACTTTAGAAGACATTTTAAAATTTTAAAAACGAAAGACATAGAGCCTATTCAAAAAAATTTCACAAGGGCTCAAGGTATTGTGACTAACTTAAGACTCAAGAAGAAGCTATTAAAAAAATATAGAGAAATTTATTAGATCTCTTTTCTAAAATATGTTTCAGTGGTGATAGCCATTAAAGAAAGCAAAGATCTAACCACGTTCAAAGTGGCAAAGTTGGTAGACCTTTGCAATCTCAATCTATGACTGTATGCAATGTTTAATGGAGAGCCTTATATAAGCTTTCCAACCTACTATAAGAATTAAAAACTATATACTATTCTTTCTCAATCAAATGAATCTCAAGGTGACCCTTTTATTAGTAGGAGATGTCATAGAGTAAGAGGGAGAGGTCGTGTCATCCAATGTAGGTATTATAAATGTTATGAAAATTGCAAGCCTTGAGTGTAGAAAGAAGAAATATAAATTGAATAAGTCAAGATCCATCTATACAGAAACTTCTTTTGAATATGAAAAAAAGTCCACATTCTTCACATGTAACTTAGCAAAAGAACATCACAAAGATGTGTAGTTCTTAAACAGTGACTACTCAAACCTTATGATAAGTAAATTTCATTTCTTTGTCAAGTTAGATGAATTAGTAAGAAGTCAACTAAAATTTAGTGATGATAAAGAGGTTGATATAATGAGAAAAATATACTCTTACCATAAATACTAAGCAAGGAAAAACTACTTAAATTATAGATAATCTTTTGAGTATTATACAAATTTTAGTGAAAAATATAAAGTTGTGTTTGAATATTACTACTACAAAATATTTGATAAATCAATGAAATATCATCTTGTACCAAAGGTTTCAATTATAGATAATTAGTTATTTCCTCTCACACTTATTTCTACTAAATTGCATTCCCAGATGATTTGTGGTTATGGCTCACAAACATTGTGGATATTTGTATTCTTGAAAGGATTGAGTTGATTAACAAAAATAATATAATGAGATGATTTTTGGTATTTCAAGGAGAAGAAAATTTTTGTTTAGGGTGTGCATTTGGAAAGAAATATTGAAATGATTTTCCATGAATAAATTATGGAAAGCAAAATTTTCTATTGAGCTTGTACATTTTGAAATCTAATGTGATATGTAGAAGAAATCCTTAGGTACTTGAATATTTATATATTTTGACTTTTATTGATGATTTTTTTGCCACATGGATCTCTTTTCTTGAGAAAAAATTTGAAGCTTTTGAATGCATCAAGTATTTCAAGGATATGGCCCTACATAAATGAGGTATTATCTCAAAATACTCAAAACAAATAGAGGGGCATAATTCACTTCAAAAGATTTATCTAGTTTTTGTAATACTTTTGGTATCAAGGAATTGGCATAGGTTCAATTCCCCTGAGTCACATCAAAGAGGGGTGTTGGATTAACCACCATGACTTTGGGAATTGATCTCTTAGATTGACCATTGCCCTAGAGAATCGTGACTAATTGCTCACTCAAAGTGAAGATGTCAAGTTTAGGAGTTGAATGAAATGAGTAAAAGTTCAATGTGTTTTGATCTAGCCTGGAACATGAGATCATTCATCATTGCAATAGTGTCGTAATTATCACCATACATAGTAGTTAGGTATTCTTGTAATAAATTTAAATTCTTCAATATATTTATAATAATTATTGCATCAAAAGATAACTTACTACAACATATACACCCAAAAAATAGTATTGCAAAAAGAAATAAACATAGCATTATTGAAATGGAATAAATTATTTTTCAAGCAAAGAACCATCCAAATTGTTATTGGGTAGAAACACCAACAACAAAAGTAGACATCTTAAATTTAAGTCCTATAGAACAATGTTGATCATCACTACAAAGGAATTTTCAAGTTCTTATAAGAATTTTGTGTCTTATTTTCATGTATTTGGTTGTCTCACATATGTATATATTCAAGTTTAAAAGAAAAAAATAGATGTGAAATCTCATGTGTTTGATATATTTGTATGTAAGATATTTTGATGTAGCTAAATAATCTTGACAAAAAAAAGAGATTGTAGGTTGCGATGCAATTTTTATGGAGTATGGTATTGGCAAGAAAGTGTATGGAAAAAAACACTAGTAATAATAGATATAGAAGATGACATTATTCCTCATTTTCCTACAAGCTCAAGTAGAAGTTAAAAATCTAGGGAAAGACCAAGTTCACTAAGTTCTCTTAATCTTACAAATTAAAGCGATCTAGTTCAATTCCAAATATCAAGTCCAAGCTCTTCATTAAAGGTATGAATTTTAAATATAATTTATTAAAGATGTACTAATATGAATCAAACTATTGAATTTTATTTTCTTAGTCCAATTCAAGTTGAACCCTTTGCATGTATGAAAAAGTAATGAAAGAGAGTATAGAATGATTCTATGAATGAAGAGATGAAAATAACTAATAAAAAGAATACATGGGATTTAGTGTAGTTTCAAAAAGATAAATAAGTGGTTGGTGTCAAAATTGATTTATAAGGTAAAATATCACATCATGTGTTGATGGTTTTATTAATAAGAGAAAGAGATATTAGCTACCAATGGATTTACACAAACATTTGGAGTATATTATTGAAAAACCCTCACTTCATTTATAAGACTTGATAAAATTAAGATTATATTGGAAATTGTTGCACAATACAAGTGGCATGTATATTAGATGGATGTAAAATCAACCTTGTTAGGCATATTTTTTTTTTCTCTTAATATTTTTTATTCAATATAAGGGAGAAGGTTTGATGGTGGTGAGGGTTATGTTGTGTGAGGGGTCCACATCAGCAGAGGACACATTGGCCAAAAAATTGAATTACACCGTTTAGAGGGTCCAATTGGAAACTAAGAAAAATGAAACCCATGAAAAATTTGCATGATTACCAACTCATATTGAACAATTTCCAAAACTGACATTTTTATGATGTAAAAGGTGGCATCAACCATTGATGGATGTATGTTACTTTCTTGCCTATTTCTCACCATGTCAGTCCCTCTGAACTTAATGTGCATTTAGTATGCATTAACTTCCCCTTTCCCCTATGTTGTTAGCCTTTTGGGGACCACATTGGCATGTTTTTCACAAAGTAAGTTTTAATTTGGGTTTTTTACAACACCATTCAAAGTTGGCATATGCACATAACACCGTCCATTGATGGACCAATGTTGGTGCACTTAACGATTGTCTATGGATACGTTGGGAGCAAGTCATGGTGATATTTTTTATTTCTGTTTTGTGTATGAACACTTCCAAATCATAAGGAAAATAGTAAAATTCTACCATCATAGGTGAGGTTGTCTTCCAAATTCAGGTGATCCCACAATGCCGGTTTACAATTTTTGTCCAAACTAGACACTGAACTGATTTTTTCTAACTAAATCTCCACTTTTAGGCACCTATAGTAGCTAAACCGTGAGGAATTTGAAGATGATGCAAATTAGTGATTTGTGACATTTTTTCTATAGATTCTAAATTTTTTTTTTTCAAAATTTTTGGAATTAGATTGCACTTCTTTTTTCATCTCCTTTGAAAACTAGTTTTTTCAGTAAACACCATTTTTAAGGAGTGATGCTTACCGTATAACACATAAAAAAATTTCCATGAAGGATAAAATTCATTTTTTTTTCAAATTTAGATTTGTAACTATGATATCTAGTTCTTTCAATTGGTTTCATAGCTTGTTTTATTGAATATTTTTTCCTTATCAAGTTTTGAAGTCAAACCAATTACAATTCAGACATAAACGAACTGCATAACACATATTTTTTTTCTATGTATCGAAATTCAATTTTTTTTGTTGGATCAAGGACTTTAATATCTAGTGCACTCATATTTTTCAATTTTTATTTTTGATAATCTTCTATTTTTCCACATGTGCATAAAAAAGAGCTTGATTTTCGATGAAAACCTACATTGACAAGAAATAATAAATAAATATAATAATTAAATTAAATTTATCTAAAATTTACTTTTTGGGAAGATTATAATGACTAAATACCTACAAAAAACTAATTTGAAATGAATTCATTTGATCCCCCAAAAGGTAGATCAAAAGTGATTTTTTATCAACATTTTGATATGTGTAAAGGAGACTTTGTTATAGGCATCGTTTAAAACTAGTGGGGTTCTATCCATGGGAGTTTGATCTAAGGTAGTTTGATCAAACCCTCTTCAATTGAAATGCTTTAAATGGAACTTTTGAAGGCTTAAATTATTATATTTTCTAAAAATATGTGATTTTAGAAAAAATCATAATCTCCAAGAAATTGTAAACCAGCTTTGTGGGATCACCCACTCACAATAACAATGAACCTCTATTGTATGTGTATTTCAATTAGTTTCAAAAATTTATTTACAGTATTGTAAATTTGGTTTCATTTAAATTAACCTTCATGCAAATGTTTATCTTTTAACCAACTCTATGTGTATATCTGCACATAATTGGCCAAAAGATACATTGATATATTTGGAATATCTATAAACATTGTATATATCTCACACATACACATGTCTATATCTATAATCCTCATATATATATAGAATGTGAGAGTATCATATACTCTCCTATTATGAGTTTCATGTAGCTATCTTTTGACTGACTATGTGTATATATATATACACACATAGTCGGCCAAAAGATATATTGATATATCAGCAATATCATATCTATAAACACTGCATATATCTATGACATACAAATTTCTATCTTTGAAATCCCCATATATGCATAGAATTTGAGGGTATCATATGCTTGATTGTTAAGGGTTTCATGCACCTACTATTTGTTTGAGTGTGTATGTATATATTTATGGGTTTCATATAGTGCATTGTTAAGGGTCTCATGCACCTATCTTTTGGTCGAATCCATGTCCTCCATTGTTGTGTACCCCTCACACAATATTACTCACAACACCACTATCCTCTCTACCCTTTCGATATTGAATTATACCCACCATAAGAAAATTTGTATGCACCTTTGTTTCTAATATCAAGGAAATTACGATAGAAATTAAAAATGATATATGTATATATGTGTATGTATTATAAGTATATAATATATACATATATCTATACATATAACACATTTAACATATATATAATTATTAAACCCTAACTTTATAATAAAAATGTATATATATGTATTTATGTATATCTATGTACATATGTATGGCATACATACATACATATGTATGTATGTTTGCATACATAGATAGATATGTATGTATGTATGTATGGAATATATGAATAGTACATACATACATATGTATGTATGCACACATACATATACATATGTATATATGTATGCATGCATGCATACTCACACACACACACACAAACACACATATATATCTCAATTTAGAGGTTATATATAACTTGAAACAACATTATGATATAAATATTTGTAACCCTTCCTAAAACTAAGATAGTTGTAAAAGCTTATATATAAATTGAAACAATATTTTCATACATGTAAGAGTCACTGTAATTGAAAAACAAACAAGCCATACGTCTAATTCACTTCATTGTAAATGAACAAAGCTCTATGTCAAATGTATATATCCACTTGCTCTCAAATGCCTATGTTTACAAGTCTCAATTTTAGACACCTGTTGCAATTTCCAAAGTATGTATATTTCAAAGTTGTTCGAAGATTACAATTGTATAAACTATTCAATATATGTTTATTATTCATATGTATCATGATTTTCTTCAAAAAAATTGCATACATGCATATCATTCCACCTACCATCCTTAGTTTACAACTACTTTAAGCATACATTAAATTTACAGTGGAATTTGCATACACACATACACACACTTGGTGAAAAGATAGGTGCATGAAACCCTTAACAGTCAAGTATATGTATATATATACATATTGTAGAGATAGATATATAATTTTTTATTTCATATACCCATGTTCATTTATATTTAAATGAATAAGATGTATGGTCTATTTTTTCTTCAATTATAGTCAATTTTACATTTATGATAATGTTGTTTCAATTTATATCATAATGTTATTTCAATTTATATATAAAATATCATAATGTTGTTTCAGAAAGTGTTATAAATATTTATGTCATAATGTTGTCTCAAGTTATATATAATCCCTTAACTAATTATATATATATATATATATATATATATAGTGATCAGTTAAGGGTTGTATTCCATGTTGTAATATCCTAAACATATAATTTAACACAAAACACTTATTTGCAAATTGGAATTCAATGAACAACAATGTACGAAACACAAACACTTAAAATCACATAATGATAAGCAATTATATCAACCAACTAATGTAAATATATTCACATCAAACAACAACTTATTACAGAACTTCTTTGAAGCATAATGCAATCTTTGAGGTGAGAAAGCTCTCAAGAAACAAAGGGGTTTCATCCTCTAATCTAGTTAATCTATTGGATTTCATACAATGACTACAAATCCTATGAGTTTTCATCCATAGAAGGGTTTAGAACATAATGTTCAAATTGTATGAAAAGAGGGAACATAATAGTCAAATACCCAATACAAAATTTAGCTACCTACACATATATGCTACTAATTCCCTCAAGGAATATGTTAGCTTGAGCTAAAGTGGAGAAAAAGCCCAAAATTCAAATATCTACTTGCTACACTTAGGTCCACCTTAAGACCTAAAGGAAATTATAGCTTAGGCCTGATGTATCCTATTGTAGACCTATCCACATGCTCCTTGGATCTCCTTTGTTATTCTCCCACTCTACAATTATCTTCATATGCTCCAGAGAACACTCATCCCATTCACCTATGTAGTTTACTATTGGGAATCCAATGCAGGCATATTCTAACAATGAGTTATCAATGGGAATTAATTTGTCTTTTTGGATCTGTAAATATGTGATAGATATGGTCTTGTAGGTTTTGTTTTCTAAATCGCAGCTTGAAATTTCCTCTTATGGTAATATGTGTTATGATCTCTCGATCAAGCTAGGTAGGGTGAAGTTGGGCTGCAACATAGACTGATCTTCTACCAATGATAACTCTCCAGATATGGATCCTATTTTCTTGAATTTTGAATATGTGGTGCACTAGACATTGAAGATATTATGTTCTAGATCACATGATCCTAAAATCTTCTATTGTGAAATTTGGCAAGATGATTGGGTCTCACTCTATAATTTCTTGTCCATAAAAGGGGTCATGACAAGTCCTCCCCTCTCAAAATTTATTTTCCTCAAGAAATTCAAACTTGGATGCTTGAGAATTGTAGGATCTTCCCATGTGGCATCTTCAATTGGAAAATTACTCCATCAAATAAGGTATTCAGTTATGCTCCTATTCATTAGATTCTTGATTTAAGTGTCAATCACTACTTCTCGAATTATAGTGATCTTCCGCTCATTGTTAAGTGGTGGTAACTCAATTGCTAGAGCTATGTGTAATCCCAAAACTTTCTTCAGACAAGACACATGGAAAAAATTATGGATTTTACTGCCCTCTGGAAGCTCAACCTCATAAGAAACTTCTCTAACCCTCAAGATCACCCTATATAGCCCACAAAATAACCCTACTTTGAATAATATTTCAATATGCTTATTTTATGCATATATCTTTTATTGGTTTTGTGCTTGTTGCAAATGTTTGAGTGTCCTCAATAATTCTTGTCTCTAATTGATTAGGTGGTTGGCTACTGGAACTCTATTATTAGTAAGAACCAATTATATGAATGATATAGCTTCATGTCCATAAAGTTTCATGAAAGGAGACATGCCAATTAGCATGTGGTGAGTGGTATTGTAGTAGTACTCTCCCAAATAAAGCCACTTGATCCATGTTGACTACTAACATGAGACATAGTTTTGCAAGTAGCACTCTACCTATTTATTCACAACTTCATTTTTCTCATCAATTTGTAGATAATAGTTAGTGCTAGAAGTGAGCTTATTATCGACCAGTTGAAATAAATCTTTGTAGAAAGAACTGAGAAACTGACTATCTCTATCAATTATAATGTTTATGGGTAGGCCATGCACCCTGAAAACCTCTTTGAAGAATAGTCCTACAACTTTTGGAGCTTTGAAGTTACTGGGGATTGTATAGAAATGAGCATACTTAGTCAATCTATCAACTACAAGATAGATATAATCTTCTCCTTACACTCTAGGCAATTTGGTAATGAAGTCGACGAATATACTCTCCCACTTGTGCTCTGAATTGGGAAGAGGCCGCAACAGACCAGTAAGGAATTCTTGTCCCCCTTTATTATGCTACCATGTGATACATTCCCTAATGTGTGAGAGAGCATAATCTTTGAGGTCCTTCCAAACATACCTCTCTCTGATCTGCTAGTAGGTCTTATAGTATATGAGATGCCCTATTGTTGGTGCATTATTTTAAGCCTCCAACCTCTACTTTCACCTTGGATCCAAAGGTCAAGAACACTTTTTTTTTGAAGAGAATCAAACCTTCCACCACCACATACCATTCATCCTTCTCCACACCTTCTAGGATTTCGATAGTGAAGGGATCTTCAACATACTCCATGATGGAGTCCTTCCAATTAGTTGATGTAATAGTCACATGACATGGTGTGGGTCTCCTTGAGAGTGAATCTATGAGTATGATCTTCTTCCCCTTGACATATTCAATGTCAAAATCATATGCCTGAAGTTTCCTCACCCACTTTTGTTGTCTATCATTCAGGTTCTGCTGACTCAAAAAGAACTATAGATTGTTATGATCTAACTTGACCATAAATCTTCCACATACTAGGTATTGTTGGAACTTCTCCAAGGAATGCAATATTGCCAACATCTCTTTATCATATATGGAATAACCCATTTCAGTGTCTCTCAACTTCCTTCTCTCAAAAGCTATAGGATGTCCCTTCTAAGAGAGGAAAACTCCTATTTCTTCACGCATCACATTCAACCACAAAAGGAAGTGAGAAAGAAGGAATTGCAAGTGTCTAGACAAGAACTCATTACCTCATTCATCTTTTCAAATGTTTCTTGTGATCCTTCTATCCACTCAAATGCCCCCACCTTAGTCAAATTGGTGAGAGGTATTGATGTTTGAGAGAAACCTCTAACAAACCTCCAATAATAACTACAACATCCAAAAAAACCTATCAATTGTGATAGATTTGTAGGAGGCAGCCAATCCAAGATGGATTGGATATTCTGCTAGTCAATTTGAACTCCCTCAACATTGATGGCGTAACCCAAATACAGTATCTCCTTCAATCCAAATGCACACATGGACAACTTTGCAAAAAGATGATGGTGCTCTAAGATTCCTAGAAGTATGTCTAGGTGTTGCAAGTGCTCCCCCCATGTTTTATTGTAAATAAAAATATCATCAAAGAAAACCAAGAAAATTTTTCTCAAATATTTACCAAAGACATGGTTTGAAACCAAACAGCATAACCAAGAACTCAAAATGCCCTAAGTGACACCAAAAAGTGGTATTTTGCACATCTTCTTATCTCATGTGGATATGATGCTATCTGAATCTCAAATCAATCTTTGAAAAATACACTACTCCATCAATTTCATCAATCATCTCGTCTATCTAGGGTATGGGGTATCAACTCTTAATGGTCTTCTTGTTTAATGCCCTATATTCTATACACATCCTTAAAGTGCCATCCTTCTTCTTCACCAACACTATAGAAGATGCAAATGGGTTGGAGTTTGGCCTGATGTATCCTTTATCCAAAAGTTTCTTTATTTCCTTCTCTATCTACTCTTTGTACATTTGGGGATGGCGGTAAGGAGTGGTCATGACTAACTTAGATCCAAGTTCAAGCTCTATGATGTGTTGGAATCCTCTATTTGGTGGCAATCCAAGAGGCATATAACTAAAAATGAAACTATGATTATCCAAAAAAAATTGTATATCTATTATCAACATGAACTTTGTCATTCTTACTAGTGTTAGATTCTTTTGAGATCACTAAATAATTGGCAGCCCAAGCAACTTGGCTTCTCCAAAATAGTCTATCCATTCTCCTAGCTAAGACTACTTGCAAACCTCCATTTTCCATTCCTTTTAGGATTACATTCTTCCCATTGGCTTTGAACTTGATTTCTATGGTCTAATAGTTTGTAGTGTACTCTCCCAAGGAGTATAACCACTACACACCCAAGATTACATCAATATCACCCAAGCCAATAACATGAAAATCATCACATACCTTATGATCTCCAAAAGTTATTTCCAACTTGTAGACTTCTTCTTGCAACCTATAGGTTATATCCATCAGCCATAGTGGCAATGAAGCCTTCAAAGTACTTCGTATCCAATATCCTTTTCTCACTAGCCCTTTGTCAATGAAGTTGTGAGTAGCTCTGCCATCAATCAGAATAATTACTCTTTGTTCGGCAAGAACCCCTCAGACTTTGAAAGAGTGATATCTATGTGCACCATACAAAGATGCCAAAACACCTCTATCTTATTTCTCCTTGTCTTCCTCCCCCTAAGCAAAGTCTTTTGGATCATGAAATTCATCAGATTATTCTAACTTAGAATCTTTGTCAGAGGTGGCCTTTATGTAGTGAACTTGTCCCTTTCCAAGATATTTATTTCTTTGAACCCATGGTTCTTTATAGGAGAAGAAAAGCTTCTTCCTTTGGACCTCATATTATCTCTTCATCTATATTTTTTTTCCATATTAGGAGTTACATTCCTAGGTGCAGGTGTTGGTGCAAGTTGTTATCTCTTTTGAAACACCTTTTGATGCCATGTGTTAGGTTTTGTTTGTTGAGGAAACAAATTCTTAGGAATTGATGGTTCAAGGTTTAAAGCCATTTTATAGCCTCCTGAAGAGAGACAGGTGCAAAGGATTTCACAAAACCCCTAAGAAGTTCAATGAGTCATGAGATGAAAAGATGCACTATCCTCTTCTCTAAAATTTTTAGTACCATCACCACCACCTTTTAAAATTCTATAATGTAATCATTAATTGAATTTTTCTATTTGATTATGGACAACTTGCTAAAATACTCTTCTTCATCCTTTAGTTTAAATCCATCAAGTATCCTCTTCTTGAATTCATCTTTAATCTTTGTATCTAATCATGGCCTAGAGTAGTGCGACCATGAAACCATGATTCATATGCTTCTCCTTCCACACACGTAGGGAGGAAAATTGAACTACATCTTTCTTATTCATAGGGTTGAGCATGAAATAGGTTTCCATATTTTGTAACCAAGCTCTTGTTGACATCTTATTACTCCCATCAAAACAAGTCGTTGTAAGCTTCTCCAACTTGTGCTTCAATTCCTTGCTCTTGTACAATCCTTTCTTCTATGGCTCGCTCTTCCTTCCAACTTCCATGTATTCTACCCAAGACAAATCTGCTTTAATTTCATCCAGTAGAGATTGATATTCTCCATGCCACTTATGGATCATTTTAGGACTAAAAGCACTAGTGTATATTGGTTCACCCCTATCTTGCTCAATTTCTAGAAGGAATAGATTCTTTAAGGGCCTTGTTAGAGCACTATGGGTTGTATCATCACCTCTGCCATTTTTGGATGATGCTTCACCTCTAGGACCATTTTGATTCATATTTCCTCCTCATATTTTGTCTGCCAAAATCTTAAAAACATCCCTTATTTCTACTAGGGTTGTGGGGATATCCTTTTGTCCTCTTGTGATCTCATGAATTTCAATGATTTTTTCTTTGATTCTTTCTTCTTCCTCCACCATTTCTCCCTCCTTAGGATCTAGATCTCGATCTCGATTTAACTTTTTCAATCTCTTTTGATATCCGATTTCCCTATCACTCAACATCAAAACATTATTAAAACCCTAAACCCTACAAGTTGGTAGGTTCGTGCTCTAATACCATTGTAATGTCCTAGACATATAATTTAACACAAAACACTCATCTGTAGATTCAAATTCAATGAACAACAATTTACAAAACATAAAAACTTGAAATCGCAGATTGATAAGCCAATTATATCAACTAGCTGATGCAAATATATTCAAATCAAACAACAATTTCTTATAGGACTTCTTTCAAGCACAATGCAATCTCTGAAGTGAGAAATCTCTCAAGAACCAAAGGAGTTTCATCCTCATATCCAAGTAATCACTGGGGTTTCATCCAATGACTACAACTCTTATGGGTTTTCATCCACAAAAGGGTTTCAAACATAATGTTCAAATTATATAAAAAGAAGGAACATAGTAATCAGATCCCCAATATAGAATTCAGCTACCTATACATATATGCTACTAATTCCTTCAAGAATATGCCAGCTTGAGCCAAAGTGGTGCTAAATTCCAAAATTCAAATAGCTACATGCTACACTTAGGTCGACCTTAAGACCTAAAGGAAATTCTTGCTTAGGACTGACATATCTTGTTGCAGACCTTTCGATCCACTCCATGAATCTCCTCCCTTATCCTCCTACTTCAAAATTATCTCATTACACTCCACAAAATACTCATCCCATTCACTTGTAGATTTTCATATTGGGAATCTAGTGCAGGCATATTCTGACAATGAGTTCTCACTAGGAATTGCTTTGTCTTTCTAGATCTCTAAATATGTGGTAGATATGGCCCTATAGGTTATGTTTTCTGAACCACAACCTAAAATTTCCTTTTGTAGTAAGATGTGGTATGATCTCCCAATCAGGCCAGGTGGGGTGAAGTTGGACTATAATACAAAGTGATCTTTTGACAATAATAACTCCCTAAATATGTATCCTCTTTGCCTAAATTTTGGATATGAGGTGCACTGCACACTAAAGAGATTATATTCCAAACTGCATGCTCTTGAACTCTTTTGTTATGAAATGCGATAAGACAACATGGTCTCACTCTGTAACTACCTATCTGAAAAAGAAGATATGACACATGCAAAGTGGGATATATCCTAAATGTGAACGTAAATGGTTAAATATGGTAAGATTAGAATTGGGGATATGATGATATAACATGCATTTCTTGTTTCATTTGACATATAGCCTTGTTCATTTACATTCAACTGAATTAGATGTATGGATTGTTTGTTCTTCAGTTATAGTTACTCTTACATCTATGGAAATGCTTTTTCCAATTTGCATATAATCTTTTATAGCTAGATTAGTTTCAAAAAGGGTTATAAATATTTATATCATAATTTCGCTACAAGTTTTATACAACCCTTAAACTAATATATATATGTGTGTGTGTGTGTGTGTTAACTATCATAACACCAAATCTTACTCTTACCATATCTAACCCTTTACATTCACATTAAGGATATATGTATTTGCATGGAAACAACCCTTAACTAAAAATAGAACACACACACACACACACACACACACACACACATATATATATAATTGATCATGGAATACACACACACACACACACACACACACACATATATATAATTGATCATGGAATATATATATATATATTCCATGATCAATTATATATATATATATGTGTGTGTGTGTTCCATTATATATATATATATATATGCATGACATACACACACACACACACACACACACACATATATATATATATATTCCATGATCAATTAGGGGTTTTATGTCATGCACAATGAGATATATTTTTAATGTGAACGTATAGGGTTAAATATGGTAAGAGTTAGAATTGGGGATATGATAGTATAACATGCATTGTTTGTTTCATTTTATATGTTTATATGAAGCATTCACTGTTGATAACAAAAACTCACTATATTAACTTATTACAAAAATTGGTCTATATTCAAGTGGCTATCCATTTTAGGGAAAAAAAAAAGATGAACATATTAGTATTATGAAAATTACATCACATAGTCACATAACATTTTAGTTGTTCAAGTTATTTCTATGTAAACAAAACACCTTCAAAATATTGACAAGAAAATTGTTCATAATCTACTATTCCTATTATGAAAAGAAAATTGGAAAAGAGAGATGATGAAAATCAATCTATTGATGTGTTGTTGGTCTCTAAATCTTGCCTAGCCAACTACTCATCCATGTTTGTTATCTTTGAATCCAGTAGGACTAAAACTTGATTGTGTTTGGCTAATACTAATGTGAGGCAACAGTGGACAATACTAGGGGAAATGAATAGAAACTAAGTCCATGAATATTGCATTCTTTTCAAGAAAGGGATTTAAAGGATTGGTCAGATGCCTTTCCCTTGCTAACTCTTTTCTAGCCCTTTCCATTTCTCTTTTTTTTAGTAGCTTGTCGTTCAATCCTTTTTTTCCCCTTTTTCTATTCCTTCTCTTTCCTTTTTTGATCTCTTTGTACCTTAATTGCCTGTCATTGAAGGTCCTTTTTAATTCTCATTTGGTCCTTTAGGTCTCTTTAATTCTTTCAAGCTTTCATTTTTCAATCTATTCTCTCTTTTTATCTTTCAACTATTTGATTTCCTTCTTCCTCTCCTCTCGCTCTATTAACATCTTCATGTAGTCATCTGTGGTGAGGAGCTGGGATTGTTTGCTCAGTCAAATCCCATAGTTGAAACTAGATGCTTGGACTTATCCTTGACTAGATGAACAAGTAATTTCAAGAATCGAGAGATGTTTGAACTAATTTAGCCTCACAATGGCTCAATGGAATCTTGTTCATTTTCAACTTGCACCTCACTAACAATTTCATCCACTTCCTCACCTCCTCCAAATTTAGCAGGTTCACATTCTCAACAATCAACATAAAAATGCAATAAGGCAAATGGGCCAATGTTGTTTGGTGGAGATTTAAAATTGATAGAATTTGGTCTTCATCCACATTCAAATTAATACCAAGATTTTTTGTCTCCTCCAACAAACATGATGGGTCATGTGGTGCACTAGGTAGAGAAAGAGAGAAGTTCACATCATATAATGTTGGTCTGCCAAATCAAGTGTTCCTAGTGGAGTATGTTGGTCTACTAAATTAGGTGTTCCTAGTTGAGTATGCTAGTTTTCCAAATTAGGTGTTCCAATTGGATATCAAGTTAATCCAAAAAAATAGGTGTTACTATTGGATGATTAATTTATTCTATCAATGGATCAACTATGTTGTCCACAAGGTTACCATTTGTCCCTTCAATCTCTTTTTTTTGAATAAAATACTAGATAGACTTGGAATATTTTTTATAGTTGAAGCTTCCTCGAGGGTAGAAAATTGAAAAGTCTCACTTGGCTACAATGTATCTAGATTTAGAGGCCAAACACCTGTTCTTTTAAAACCTAAATTTAGGTTATCAACAATCAATGCTTTTGAAAATGAAACACTACCAAGTGTTTCCAACTCTTCCCTTTTAATCTCTAGATTTAGATACTTACTTGAATGTATGTCGCTATTTCCTTATTAAAACATGATTGTGAAGATGTTAACATCTAGTGGCAACAATATGTGAAATGTGTGGGTTGGTAGGGTTAGTAGGTCAATGCCTAGTGACCTTGCTTCATTAATAGTTAATAATGCAATGTATGGTTTCCATGGCCATAAAAAATCAATAGGTGTATATTAGTGGGTGACACACCCCTAGGTACAAAACTAGCAAAATGGTGTAGCCAATTGGGAAAGAGGTATTTTGTCATCCAAGCACAGGGTTGAGCAGTCATACATGTACCCGATTCACAATGAGCTATATAGTTCTTGAGATGTTTTTTTTCTCTTAAATAAATAGAAACCAAATATTTTATGCCTAGCAACATTCAGACAAAATAAAATTGTTATCCACTCCTAGCTCTTGAGTAATGTAAAAAACACTTCTACTGTCTCTTTTTGTAAGCACTCACATTGCACCATTTCTTCCATCTTGAATGCTAGTCTCACCATGTAGTTCCAAATAGTTATTGGACCATAGGCATTAGTTATGTATGCCTTTGATAATATATCATAGAATTTGGAAACCATTGCATTCCTCAATTGAGTGTGTAATCTATTGTCCTTGTGATGTCTTCAAAGTGAAATTAGGATGTCCTTTTTTGAAGCCACTCCACTAAGACTTACTAGGAACTCCATCCTTAAATGGATTTAGCCTCATTTGGCATATACATGTGCTACTTCAAACTTCAAATTGATATTTTCCAATCAATGGCTAATAGTAGTCATCTCCTTGCACCATTCAATAACCTTTTCCTCTTCATCTTTGTTCAAAACTATTGGGGTCCTTTCCTCTTTGTAGAAGTAACACTAGTCAACCAGTTCATCAGTGTGGTTGTTGGATGACCATGCTTCATTGTTTCCCCCATGTTGACATTTCATTGTCTTCAATGTCTCATGGTAGATTCCATGACATCCATAGACCATTCCTATTGCACTAAAACCTTCTTTGTTGTAACTTTTACATTCACTTGGATTACAAGGTCAATTGGCTATGGAATGGGAATAACTTCATCCTCTTCACTTTATAGTAGCCTAACACCTCTCTTGTGTGGAGGCAATAATGTTTGTACTCTCTTTATAGCGAGCACCTAGTTCTAGCTTACACTTTTTTCTTCATCTACATTGAGCCAAGTGTAAGAAGCAACTAAGAAGACACAAACACACACACATATATTGAAAAGAGATATATACAAGTATAGATATTGCATATATATAGTATCCAATATATTGAAAGTAAAGAAGAGGGTGGTGAGAGCTATGTTGTGTGAGGGATTCACGTCAACAGAGGACATGTTGGCCCAAAACTTGAATGCCATGATTTATAGGGTCTAGTTGGCAACTCAAAAAGTAAGGAAAACATACATGTGATGTACTATGGAAACCATAAAAATATTGATCATGGAATTCAACCCACTCTACATGGCATACAACCCTTAACTAATCATGGAATATATATATATATATATATCAATTAAGGGGTTATGTATAACTTGAAACAACATTATGATATAAATTGAAATAAAATTATCATACATGTAAAAGTCATTGTAAATTTATAAGGCTATATATAGTTGTTTCATATTAAAATTAAAGGAGAGGGTCTAATGGTGGTGAGAGCTATGTTATGCGAGGGATTCATGTCAATAGAGGACGTGTCAGCCACAAAATTGAATGCCATGATGTAGAGGGTCCAGTTGGAAACTCAATAAATAAGGAAAACAAACATGTAATGGACCATGGAAACCATAAAAATATTGATCATGGAATTCAGTCCGCTCTACATGACATACAACACTTAACTAATCATGGAATATATATGTATATAATCAGTTAAGAGGTTATATATAACTTGAAACAACATTATGATATAAATTGAAATAGAATTATCATACATGTAAAAGTCATTGTAAATGAATAAGGCTATATGAAACAACTATATATATATAGTTGTTTCATATATCTCTACTATATATATATATATACTACTTGTTGGTTGAGTGTGTGTATGTGTGTATGCAAATTCCATAGTAAATTTAACATTCTTAAAGCAATTGTAAACCAAGGATGATAGGTGGAATGATACGTATGTATGCAAATGTTTCTGAAGAAAATCATGATACATATGAATAATAAACATACATCAAATAGTTTATAAAAATCATATTTCAAATCATTTAAACCATTACTTTTTATGCTGTAGTAAATTTAACATTCTTAAAGCATCTACAAACTAAGGATGAAAGGTGGAATCATATGTATGCATGCAAATATTTTTGAAGAAAATCATGATAAGGATGAATAATAAACATACATTGAACAATTTATACAATTGTAATCTTAAAATAGCTTTGAAATATATATACCTTGAAAGCTGCAATAGGTGTCTGAAAGTAGTCTCCAACAAGTGTATGAAACTGAAACTATAAAATTTGAATTCTGAAATAGGGTAATATGCAACACACATCATAGGTAACTTGTATAAATAAGCATTTGTGAGCAAGTGGACAAATTTGAATTATTGGAGGGAATTTGAGGTTGCATACATGAAAATAATGGTACAAGTGATATGAATTGCTTGGTGAATGGTACATATCAATGTGATTTGAGAGCTATTTTGAGAAATTTGAAATTATTTTGTGTTTTACTATTTGGCATGGATTAAATAAATAACATGTATCATTGTGAATTATGGTTGAAATAATGAGTCTTTATTTTGCAAAATTGTATTACATGGTAAGCCTGAGAGTTGGTTTTCAATTTTTGCAAGGTAAATTTGTAGAAAGAGGGGTATAAGTGGATATGGTGGAACAAGAAGTTTCTCAACTAGGGATGAAAAGTGGAACAATTTTATTTGTAATATGTTCAAATGTATCTACAAGTTGGTCATCTGTCATGTCTATAATGGATTAAATGTAAATGGGTTTTGTACATGTCATTTCGCTATTTTTGTATTAGTGCATATATAATGCAAATACAAATGTGTATTTCCATTCACCTAAATTTAGAAAGTTAGAAAGTAATTACTATATCATTGTTTGGACACATGGTTGATTTATCATGTACTTATCTTTGTATATTATAAAGTTAAATTGAATACAAAAAGAAGACTAGTTATTAACAAATTGTGGGTTCCATACTAACAATTCCTATCCCCACTATAGAAGACCGTTATTTTTTCATTTTCATTCCTGTGTAACATCTCTAGAAATTGATAGAGTTTTATGACTCTCTCCATTCAAATTTATCAGAACTATCGTTTACTCTATTGTCATAGAGAATTTCAGCTATTAATTTTGAGCTACTATAAATCATCGAATTTTAGTATTATAGCCAAAATGATGCGATTACATTGAGGTTGTTTTTTCAACTGCTATATACGCCAATGATTCAAATCTAACATGCTTTAAATCATGAAATGAGATAACTCTGCGTTTATAGAAAATGCATTTGGCTTTGTATTGTGGAATTTAGTAACTTTATATAAATGGAAAATAATAACACATAAAAACTCCTTACCTCCAACTGCTTCGTCCAATTAACAATCAAGGCTCGGTTCTTGGTTCGATCGATGAAGCCCTCTGATAATTCCATGGGTTTGCCTTGTGCCATATCTAATCTGAGAACCCACAGGAAGGGGTATCCACAAGCCTCTAGTCCAAGAGCCAGTTCTTGCAATTGCTTCTCAGATTTTACAGCCATGCTACCAAAGGAAACATATAACACGGACCCCTGCGTTTGGGCGTCTAGCCATTGGAGGCAGGTTTTATCCTCTTCCCAAATGCTGTACCTGGAATTCCTACCCTCTAAGAAATTTGGAAGAAACAAAGGGCCAATTGCCAGAGCAGGGCATCCATTAACGCTGAGACCCATTTGTACATCTTCACCTCCTTCCAACTCCTCGAAAGTGTTGACGAGCATGTAGTCTGCTATATTTTGGAAGCGAGATGCGCGGAGTAAGGCGCTGTACATGGGCTCAGACATGTATTGTTCTCTGTAGAAGGAGGGTAAATCGGTTGGCCTGATAGGTGGGAGTTTTCCAGGAAGACATGTAATTAGTTTCTCTCTGGATTTCAAGTCCTCCTCTACAATAAGAATGCAAAACAATATTAGAAAAGAACATGACATGAAAGTAAGTGAAATAAAATGATCACACTGGTTCATCTTATATGTTTTTTAGGAAAGAAAATAGGAAAGAAGTGAAAACATAATGATCAAATATAAATGTGATTTAAAATATTGAAAAATAATATACACATAATAAATTCATAAACAAAACTATCTTTATATTAATATTACGGTTTCAGGTAAATTCACTGTCAATAATTCACAGATTCACTGTCAACAATTCATCCCATGACAAATTTATCTCATGGAAAATTCATCACCACTAATTCACTGCCACGGATAATTATTGGCCGTGAATTTTCCACGAGATGAATTTGTCATGACAATGAATTATTGGGTGGTGAGTTGTTGACCAACAGTGAATTGTTGACAGTGAATTTTCCTCAAACCTAATATCACAGTGAAAAATTATAATAGTCATATCATAGAAGATAAAATCACCTTCTCATAATAGTGAGTGTAACAGATATGCTCTGTTTAATTGTAAATAGCTATGTCAATTTTTAATTTGTTAAATGGCATGAACATCAATGATAGAAAAGTAAACTGTGCATGCACCCTGTTTTGCTCTGTTTTTACATCAAAACAGTTCTGTTTTAAATACTGAAACTAACGTATTCACCCTAAAGAAATGAAATGTTATCCCAGAATGCATCAAACATGAATATTAATCTCTATCACACACAAGACATACAACTTTGTTTTAAATACTGATACTAATGTATTCACCCTAAAGAAAAGAAATGTTATTTCAGAACGCATCAAACATGAATATTAATGTCTCTGATGCTGTTTTTATTTCTAGTTCAGTTCTTGCTAGTAAAGTGCTGTTATTGTAGGCTGTTGTTTGAGTGCCTTTGGGACTGTTGTTTATAATATCATGAATGATTTCTCTTTCTCTGGGCAATTTCTTTTTGAATTACTGTTCTTTCTTTTGTAAATTAACTTTCTTCAATATATAAAAGAGACATACAAATTAAAGAAAATAACTATTACTGTTATTCTCTATATATCACAATACAAAGCTGATAAATCTCTACAAACATTGAAGAAATCTAGAGACTTCCAATGCTAGAGAGTTATTAAACTAATTTATGTCTTCCTAAAGGCAAAATCTGCAGAGATAGATATTATAATTAATACAGAGCATGATTTTAAATACAGAATTTGCAGGAAGAATATCAATATCAATATTCCGTACGGGGATTTAGTAGGACAGTTGAAAGATTGGTGTGGGAAGCCAGTTTACTTTTTAACAATTAATTGATCAATTTAACAAATATATAATCATTGGGATATCTGAAGGCATTTGTTTTAATTCTTATAGATCAAATTTTAATAAAAATTAAAATATTAGAAAACCTCTAGAAAGAGCTCAATTAGCCCTGGCACATTGAGTTTTCTCATTAGAAGGCACATTGAGTTTTCTCATTAGAGGTTGCTGTTAATATGAAGCATTTCTATCTCACCTATGTTTTTCTTGTATAATGAAAAAGACAATTTGTATGTATCTTTTTATTTAGTTTTTGTTTAATTGAAAGTAAAAGTAGTGACATATTCTTGTGTATAATTAAGTCTACATATTTAATTGACATAGGACCATTGCCTTTTGAATTCTGCAGTGTGTAAGTAAATTTGTTCTGACATTTTGTGGAATCCATATTGGGTGCTTGTATAAGCTGCAATTTGGAAGGAGGCTGATTCAAATTGAAAACTCCATCGACTTTCTTTCACCTTGATGTCCAAATTTAAATATTTAGTCAGGAGTTGAAATTTAAATTGTCTTGAGGCTTAAAATTAAATCCCTATTTTGCAGCTGCAGGTCATTATTTTGCTTAAAATTAAATCCTTTAAGTGTTCTTTCTGATCTTACAATTGGTTTATAGAACAGAGAGATAGTTTTGAAATTTTCAATAGGCCTGTTGTCACTTTTTGACTGGTCTGTTGTCACTTTTTGACTGGTCTGAACATACATAACATTGAAACTGGATGGGACATTAATAGCATCTCTTTTTACCATATAAACAACAGAAATTGAAGTATTGAAAATTTCAGAGCACTACAGTGGGATGTACAAGCATCAAACACTAAAACTGAGTTGAGGACAGTAGGTGAATAATATAAACGCTATGGATTTTCTACAAAACAATTTATACAGTTACACTAAGTTCTAGATAGCTCAAATTGCTTATTTAAAATACAAAATATATAAAATAATCATAGTTGTCGGGAGATGCAGGGTATGGGTACTAGTATGGAGACGGGATGCCAATCAAATTAGGGTACGTGAGTTAAATGAATAGGGAGACGACTATTTTATATGTAAATGATTCACTGGAAATTTTGGAAACTTGGGTACATGTTTCCAGACAACTATAATAAAATTAATTTTTTTTTTAACACACTGCACCAGAAAATAACACAAAATAAGTATGCGATTATAAGAGAAGTACCTTTGACAGGAATATGGCCTTGAGAAAGAAGAAAGTTAGCGTTTGTCTGAATAATGGCATATGCAGTAGAATTAGTCCAGAAGAGAACTCTGGGCACCCCAAGATTTTTAGCTACCTCTGCTGTGCAGGATAAATAGCTATCCGAAACAATGCAAGTGATTGGCGGTACGTATTTATCTGTTGCAGTTAACACACTTTGTAAAGCAGGCCCCATTTTTTCCAGCGCAAGGGAATGTTCAACAAAATCAGAATTTCGGTCAAGTTCCGGCGGTAAGCCGTCTGGGACAGTTAAAAACCGAAATCTGAAGCCCCTTTCTTGAATCTCACGGTCACGTGCAGCTGCATCTTTGGAAGATGTTTCTAAGAGGCGCTGGTCCATCCATTCAGTATTAACAAAGGTTATGAAAAATCCTCGCATGGCCAGCAGCTCTGCAAGATTCATCATTGGATTGAAATGGCCTTGTGAAGGGCAGGCCACAACTACTGCGTGCAGAAGAGGCATCGTATCTTCTCCCTGAGTAGACATTATGAGGCTTCTGTCTTTAAACCTCCGTTACCAGAAACGCGACGGCGAAGCGCTGTTTCGCCTTATGACGGCCGAAACGCAAGAATTCTCCAGAACAAAAACAGCCGATCTGTTTCTGCAAACCCGCTTTTGCTTCTTGCTTTGCCTATTTCTCCCAATTAATAAATATAACAAGGAAATTGAACAGCTAAGTTCTTGAAGACGAAATGAATACAGGTGCCCAAGAAAGGGGAGAGGGATTTATAAGAAAGGGAAGAGGGATTTATACGAAGTGTCGTGAGAAGACCGGTTTTCTCGATAATTACGGAAATGCAGATGTACCTACCTGAAGAGTTACGATGCCATTATTTTCTATAATATTTTCTTGGAAGGATAGTGCTCACCGTTGACGATGCACCAGTTTTGGAATGACAGCAATTATGATGTGGGGATGTGGGACAGAGGCAAAAGCGCCCTTGCCTTGACTCAGGAGTGCCACCCAATTGCAAATGTGTCACAGAGATGATCAACAATTTGAATTTTAATAAGAATGTCTTTCGACATCCTTACCTATCTTTCCATTTTAGTAATAATCTAAAATTGTATTTGTCACTATCTATACAGCTGGGAATCTTGACTCTTTACAGTAGGCATTACAACAGAGTTTTCTGAGCGAGAGTGGTTGTGATGTGGGCATGTGGGACAGAGGTAGAGCCGCCCTTGCCTTGACTCAGAGTACCTAATTCCAAATGTCACAGAAATAATTTACAATTTGAATTTCAAATTTTTTAGTGGTGATATTTGTCAATTGATTAATAGTCCAAATTTGGGAATCAAAATTTAGTTAATAGTTCAAGCTGTAACCTAATTTGAATCACCACATTTCTAAAAATAAAATTATTTTAATCTTATATGATCACAACGTGAATTTTATTGAACTTTTTAACTACGGTAATATTGTCACTATTTAGTTGCAATCATTGATTTATAATGTAATATAATGGCCCTCATTGTATTCCACCAGGGAAAATATACCCACGATTTGTAATTCTCATGGGGATTGAAATTGATTTTAAATCATTGATCTCAATGGAGATTTCAATGGAGGTCAACGATCCAAAAGCAATTACGGGCTCTATGAGCATTACAAACTGTAGGTACATTTTACCTTACCGAATACAACAAGAGACATTGGATTATATTTTAAATCAATGGTGATAACTAAATATTAAAGAGTCTACCCCTTAAAGCCATCAATCATTTCCACCTTTGGGCCCCTACTTTTCCATAAGAATGTTATTTTTTTTAATGGAAGGATTCCTCATGATAATTAATTCATTTTCCTATAATTTTTCAAGATTCATGGGATTTTTCTACAAAATTTTAGTGATGGAAAAAAAAATCACTAATAAAATTAATATTTTTTCAAAAAAGAGGAAAGATTTCAAATAGAAATTAATATTCTTTTAAAAAAATGAAAGATTCGCCAAGATTTTATATCTTTTTCTCAAGAGGGTTTCTTAAAGTTATTACTGCCTATCTTTCCATTTCTTATGAAAATTGATTAAATTCATAGAAAAAATCGACAATATCGTTGCCTATCTTTCCATTTCTTAAGAAAATTGCTTAAGTTCATAGAAAGAATCGAGAAGAATTATGGACCTCAAAAGTCTCCCCTTTTCTTACTTAACAAGCTTAGAAGGTCTCCAAATATTATGTGGCTCAATATATATTATAAATGTAAGGATCACTCATAACTAAAAAGTAACTTAACTTTTCTAAATTATATTCCAAAAGAATTTACTAAATTTATATAGGAAAATTACATTCTAGAAAATTCATTGCTTTATATTTATATTTTAGAATGTTTCATATAATAATGGTGCAAACTATATATGCATGTATTTTTTCTTGATTATTTGGGTTTATGATAATTAGGTTATCTTTTATGTATTGATTAGTATATATGATAAAAAAAAATTGATTAGAAACTAGAAATGTCATTACCCTGATGTACCCCCAAGATCTAGATTTGATCTCCACATCTAGTCATTAATCACCTTGATTTAGACCAACAAGTGTGGAGTTGATCTAGATCATTTTCATGGTCACATATTTAAACCTTAAACCTTTAAATTTGAATTTTTGAATTTAGGCCCATGTTTCTTTCCCTTACTAATTGTCATTAGCCAATTAAAACATAGTTCTTAGTTTCAATTACATGCTAGGGTGTTGTATTTAAATGCTAGCCCTAATTCAAAAGAATCATTTGAGGTTGAAAGAAGAAGATCTAAGAGAATGAATTTGATTACAAGAGGATTAAAAATATTACATCGATATTATCCATTATCTTAGGGGCATACTGCATGTTTGATTATTTTTCTTAACCTTAGTTCACTAACATTGAATTTCTTGATATAGAGGTCTAAGTGAAGGGAACATGAACCTCATGATTCTAAAAAATTCCTAAATTTTATCTTGATATTATTTGTTACTTGCTAGAGTAAAAATATTTGTGAACTAGTAAACAAGTTTTAGTTTTGAAGAATTCTATTTGATTATATATGTGAATTGTTCATTCAATTTCATACACATTTTTAGGTACACACTCACATAGATTGTTGTCGATGACTATAGATGATTAGTTATAATAAGACAAAAGATGTTAAACTTACATAATACCTAATATCATTCCACATAAAGATAATAGACACAAATTTTGCTACACGCTCAATCCTATAATGTCCATAGGGCTATGAGTTGTTGTATTGTGGTTGTCTTAACTCTTATTAAGTTATATGATTAGTAATATAATCAAGTCTATTATTTAGGTATCTAAGTTGGCTTGAGTGACTGACAAAGAATAAGTAAGGTATATATAGGAGCTAGTGGTTAGTTAATCATTATCATTGGTAAATTGTCTTCTCATTAGAGATAATTGGAGTCTTTTCCCCTTAAAGCATCTTATCCAATTCTCAAGTATTATATTATTTGAAATATTTTTTCCATTATATTCTTCTCTTTTCTAGGTTATTTGATTACAAGTGGTATCAAAGCATGATCTTGGCAGTCCAAATGCAAGAAATAAAGTAAACTTAATTACTTATTTTGGAGGTCATTTTGGACAATAAATATCTCTCATTTTGGTTATTTTTTTCTTGAATTTTATAGAATATTTCAAGGCTATATTGAATCTACTACAATTTATATTTGGGGTCAATTGGAGTATAATTTAGGGAATTATTAGAGAATTAGGGTTTTAACAAAATTTTCTCTCTAGGTTGTAAATGAACTAATTTATTTTCTAAATTCTGGAGAGTTGAAAAAGGTTGTGTTGACCACTTACATTTCCAATTTGGAGGAATGTAGACTTTTTTAGTATTTTTTATAGTTTTAGGGTTTTTCATAAATTCACTATATAGGGGTGAGAACTGTTACACTCCTTGTAAAACTCCTAAAAAGGAAATCCATCAATTGAGGAGATATATGCCATATTCATGGAAGATGTAAGGGATGGAACCAATAAAATGGAGGATATGAAAAATTGCAAGGAGAATTGGATACCATATAAGGAGATAGATCTAGTATCCACATTGGAAAATAATAGTGCTTGTATCTAAAATCAATTAGGATCATAACTAGATATTTTGAGCAATCGAGGTGGATAATCTAGGTGATTGTATCATGATCCAAATTATAAATATATAAGATCTAGGAACCTAATACTAAAGGTGAATATGTGTAAATTTTATGGCAAGAATTTTTTAAGTTGGATAAGATCAAATAAATATTTTTTAATGTATATCAAATTTTAAGTGGAAAAAAATGATGATAAATTGTATCTAAAATCAAACAAAATCTTTTGGTATCAATGGTTATATGCAAAATAGAATAAAAATGAACTCACTATCACATGGTGAGTTTTGTATAAGAGTTATAATCATAGTATGGTAATAGTGTGGCAAATAACTATTTCACCTAGTTAATAAGATAACATTGAATAGTTTTAGCCAAGAATTATATTTATAAATTATAAGACATGTCCTTGAGGGTAGATAAAACTCTAGAAGAGAAATTGAATGAGTTATTTTTAGGCATGTATGTTTACTAATTCTATATTTGATTCTTTTGTCCTATAATGAAGGGAACAAGAGAACTTTTTAATTTATAGAAGAAAAGGGTTCAATGATTTAACATTTTTTTCCCACCCATTCCCTTAACTCAATGCATTTTCTCCTCATTAAATTGAAGAGAAAGAGGAAAAAGGGTTATATTTAACTATGATAATTAAAATATACTAAATGATGTAAATATGCAATTAGGAAATTACTCTATGTTGAATAGAATAACAAGGAAGAAGATGATGGAGAAGAAATATTATAGTTGGTAAATGAGCTAGATGAGGAATCAAGAGATCCCCAACCATCTATTTTTTAATAAAGGGAGACCATTCAACTCTAGGCCTTTTGCAACCCTTATTTATTCCAATTTAGAATTTGGAGGAGGTATCTATGAATTTCATCATAGGTTTACCTAGATCTAAGTGAAAAAAATTAAGCATGGTTGTTGTGGAACATTGTAACATACCCATTGTTCTACCCAATAATTTTACTATGTTTTACCCACACGTGAATAATTTATGATGTCAACACTTAGCAATAAAATTTTTCTTTTCTAATTCCATAACAATATGCACATATAAAATAACCTCATTCCAGACTTTCTCATTGCATTACAACAAATATATTTCAAAAACCCAAAATGATTCCATATTAAATAATTTCATGATAACATTTCACATTTACAATTTCTATAGAGATAGATACATGAGTACATAGCTTTTGAGAGATTACTATTATAGAGATACCAATGGTCCAAGTGTCCCAACATTGGTGCATACATTCTAGATGCCATCTTTCCTTGGTGCATACATCCTCAAAGCTTGGCCGCCAACTGCATGAGGAGAAGCATCAATCAAGTGATTTTTCGCTAACCACAGAATTACTATGGTCCCTCACACATCTACCTAACTAGTAAGATGTCCCTACGCTTCAGTGAAGAGATTAGTTTAGTAACCTCATAATCCTAGCCTTCCTAAGTATGGTGTTGTGTCCTACATATCTAGAGCTTCAATATAATGGCTACAATGTACTTGTATGACAATCCTAGCCTAGTATGCAAACTCGGATCACAGTGAACTAATAGTGTACAAATAGTGGCAATTTACACTAATTTGGAAACATTATTCATCACCCAGTACTTTGAGTGGAGGTCACAGGCTCACCCACCTTTCTAGCTTGATTTGGTTTATGACCATTCATACTCTTTACACACATTCTGTCTAAAAAGGGAGTGTTGACATAACAACTTGACTAACTAGGTTACACCCTTTCCCATGGATTATCCTAACCACAAGAATAACCCAATTAGCCATATGAGTATTCATAATGTCACAACATTTAAATGATTCCATTTTAAAAGTTATGATCTCAACTATAGATGACCTCAATCAAAAGAATAATATCATCAATAAATGACTCCATTCAAGAGTATAATCTCAATAATAAATCAACTCCAATCAAAATTATAATAAAAAATCAAAGGATCAATCAAATCATATAGGTTAATCCCAACCTATTTGCTTTAATCAATAATCAAGTAAACAACTCAACAAAATAGGTTATTCCCAAGCTAGGGTTTCAATCAAAAGTGATCTGTAACAATCAAGTGACTATGAAGAAGTCATAAAACCTCTCTTTCAATATACCTAAAATATTCACATGTTTACATTGCTCACTACATTTATATATAATCTGAAGGATAATAGCCTGAGAAGATTTTGTGCTTATGCACCTACAATCCTCTTCTCTTTACGACTTTGGGTTTTTGGCATGTGAGTCCTCTTCTAGAATTCTATGAATAGGAATAACATAATCATAAACTACATTTTATCAAATTTATTGTTGAATATTGATATAACCCTCAATTTTATACCCTAACCTTGGGGAAAGACTCTCTTGCTACTTTCAAGGAGAAATGAGTGATCAATCAAGTATAGACTATCAACATGGTGTTTACAACATCACATCCTATCAATGATGACATGTCCATCATGCCATCATCCCCATTGTATTACTAACCTCATTATCCATAAAGGTTTACCTAGCATCATAAGCTAACAAATTCTAGATAGCAACATATATTTCACATTTCACTTCTCATGCAACATCTATATAGTCTTGATGAACTAAGTATAGTTCTAGTAGCATTAAAGCAACACAAATTTTAAGATAGTATAAATATGTATTCCCATATAAAAGGGTTTCACTAATTCAAGACTCAACTATGAATCT
>VDFB02157291.1:0-83750 GCA_007258455.2 Sequoia sempervirens | reverse complement strand
CAAATTGAATATTTCACTATCATGCAGAGAAGTCCTATAATAGCAAGAGCACTTTAGCATTTGACATTAATGCCAACATGTCTTAGGGGTCAACAAAAATTATAGTCGTTGGATAGCTCGTTCCAAGGACTACCTAATTCTAGTTGGGTTTGTGAAGTCTCCTCCATTTTCATCCTCAACCCGAGCTTCGAAGGGAAAAAATTCTATTTTTTTTGGTGCCAAAGAGTAGAAAGGTGGGAAAAGAGGGGTTCGCTCGAACTAGGGGGGTTCTAGCGAACCCCTAGGGGTTCTAGCGAACCAGGGTTCATTTGAACCCTGGTTCATCCAAACCCCCTTTCAAAAAAGGGTTTTCATTGTGTTTTTTGGCGGGATGGTGAGAACTTGCATTGAATGGGTTCGCTCGAACCTAGGTTCTAGTGAACCCTCTTTTGGTTTGTTTGAACCTATTAGTTCGCTCAAACCCAAAAAATGAATTTTTTTTGGCATATGGGGTCATTTTTTTCAACTTTTCCTTCCTCACTCCAATTGTAAACCACTTTTGCGGGTTCACCCATAGTGATGTTATAATAGTGAGCATAAATTTGTGATATTTAGTCAATAGATATAAACAATGAAAGGTGTATTTTTACCATTTCATATACCCTCTCATGACTTGGCATGCACCATTAAAGGCTACTTACTATTGATCCTAGATTTTATTCAATGTTGTAGATGGCATGTGGAATTTTATTAAGTTCATTTTGCTTTGGCTATGTAACTATGCTATACTAATGATTGTGATTGAGTGCACATGAGAATTTTACCAAGTCCTTTTCTTTCAAGCAATAACCTTTGATAATTTAAAAGGTAATCTTTGAGAGTTCGTAAGAGGAAGATTGGAGAGTTGACAATATAGTCAGAACTTTTGTAGGTTTCCTCGAGAATGTGAGTATAATTTAAGGCTTAACATAAGAGAATCAAGAGGGTGGGATCAAGCTTCGTATGGATGAGGTGAGTAATAACCTTACCTTGTTTTGCTTCATTATTGTAAAACAATATGTTTTAAGAGTAGGAAATTAAGTACTATTTTCAATTAATCATTACCAACCTAGTTGTGGTTTCAAACTACTTCTTTATTTCCTTATCCTATTTTCAATTGTGGTTGTGCTCCAATGCATTATGTTCCTTATATATACATATAATTTTTGGTGGCATCTCACAATGCTAGTGTAATGGAGATTGTGATTGAACCTTTTATCTCATGCTTATTGCTAAAATTACTATGGGCTTAGACCCAATTATGGTCCCAAAAAAAAAATTCTAAGATAGTATAGTGCTCTTAAGACTTGTTAATTATTCATTATTCTTAAAGTTAGGATTTTGTGGGTTCTTGATAGATATGACTATGTTGAATTTTGCATTAAAGGAAAGTATTTTCATTTTAGTGGCCATGACCCCCATTCCACTCTTCAAGGAGAGCACTTGACTATAGAGGACATACAGAAGTTAAATTGGATTAGCCTTATTATCAATGCAAATGAATAAATTATATTTGTTGGTATCACCTGTTGAAAAATTCATACTCAAATAATGTATATGTATTTGATTACTCCAACCTAGATTATAGAGATGAATCTATTATCATCCCATTGTGGTATCATTACTTTATCCTCATACCATTATTTTTAACATGGTGATATTATTTAACATAGTTGGTTTAAACTTCTCAATTGATAAATGACTTGGATCTTAAATAAAATCTCATCAATTGTGAATTGATCATTATATATATACATTTAATGAATTCTTTATTGACACTATGCTTAATCTAAAACTATGATAACTCTTCCTATCAAATAAACTCTTAATAAATCCTTTGCTGGCTATGTGCACTAAGTCACCTCACTTGGTTTCCTCTCCATGACCAGATTAAAATCTTTTGAACAACTATAAAAGTAGGGGCATTTTTTGGATTGACACGCTTTGTTATGCCTCCTTTCCCATTAATAAATTGCCTCAATCCGTTTCAAGGCTGGGATGTTAGGAATAGGTTGTAGAGATCAACATTACACTTTGACATTTGCATTCCATGAGATCACATTTTTGGCTGGAGGCATTCTATCAAACAGTACACGTGCTTTGTCTATTCTTCTACATTTTTACCGGAGGTACTTGCAACTACAACGGTGGACAAAAAAAATCTCTTTTTTCTTTCTACTTCGATAGAAGTCCATTCCTTGTTCTAAACTCCCTAGGAAATGTTGGGAGTTTGGTTTTACACCTGCCAAGGGCATTTGCGTAAGAGTTTCAAAGGCATTTTCAAAAAATCCTTTTTGCGCATATCCTGCAATCATTGCATTCCAGCGGTCACATTTCTTTAAGGTATTTTTCCAAACAGTTCACTAGCCTTGTCTATGTTGCATTTTGTAGACTTGTGTACCAGGGCAATTGTAACTACATCATTAGACAAAAATTTCCCTTTTTTATTGCTTTGATGGATGTCCCTTCATTATTAATGGACATCTGACTTGGTGCAATTATTATAGTGAAAACATGTTTCTTAGATTATTTCATTTAGCATCACCAGTAATCTCCACAGAACATTGTCCCATCCTAGTTTAAAATGGTGGTGCATTTTCCTAAACCTATTTAAAATGATGGAAAAGGTCACATCTCTTCAATGTTAGAGATAAACTTTGTTGTAGTGTGGCTATCAGATCATACTCGAAGGTTCTTAACAACTCTAATAGTTGTTCTGAGGAGAATATTTAACAAAGTAAATGAAATTTCCAACTTCTCACTATGGTGGCAGGTAAATAATTCGTTTTCATTTTTCTCCACAACAATAAGTAAATTTCTTGAATCTAGAAAATACCTTGCTGCCTTCATCTGCCAAACCAATTCCTCCAACTTTGCATAGTTCTTCTATGTTTGTGAATACGATCTATCTCATACACATAAAGCATGTACCATTTTATGGCCTTCAATCCAACTTCATCCAAGTATCATTTTAATTCCTCTATCTTTCATTGATCTCTTTACCATTTAAACCCCCCACACCTACTAACACCTATGAAATAACCATATACAGTGTTCTAGCCTCCACAACTTAAAAACTTATACAAAATATTGATCAACTTTTGCAAAAAGCTCAACTTGAACTTAAACAACATGATGTTTTAATTTTTCTCTTTTGACACTTCGTGTCTTATTTGATAGACCTCCAACTTTAATGAATTTTATTAAATTAAAGTGTAAAATAATTTCTTGGTGCTTTATTTGCCAATAACTGGGATGTTATATTTGTCTTCTTCGGTACTTGTGAGCATATTTTTAGTGGTTTGGGATATATGTAGCTTAGAGAACATAAGTTCAACACCCAAACAAAAATGAAGAGAAAAACATTCAGAGAAAAACATTTTTTTTAGTATACAAATATTAGTGTATAAGCATGTACAAGAGGGATTGTTCTACTATCATGTGTTGTTTGTGTTGTTGGTTTTGGTGGACCTTCTATACTAATCTATTAGATCAATGATTCCATTCTTTTTTTTATTCACGACTCAATTAGTAATTATGCTCCACATATTAGTTATATTCGTTAAAATTCCATGGCTAAGTCACTCTACATAGTTGATTGTGGTTATTAATTGGAACAATTTTTGGTTAATGATTTTTACTTGGTCATGGGTATTTTGTTATCCTTAATTTTTATCTTAGTGATTACATGATAATCAAGTTGAGGATTTTGGTTAGCATAATTTAAAGTTATGCAAGAATAAATTATTTTTACATGGTTGATTGTATTTCTACCACTATCATTGGATGCTATTAGTTATTAATGTTCTATGCATTAGTGGCCCATATTAGCCCTAATAATGCTTATTATATATTAGGTATATGAAATGTGCATAGTATCAAATTGCTATTAATTATCTAGGATGTTGTATTTTGTGATTTATCCTAACTAAATCTTGACCCAGTAGTACAAGGTTTTATAGATATAATAATGATATTATGTTTTAGATAGAATTGTAATATTTAAGTAAATGTTAGAATTATTAATTCTTAGGGTTGAGTAAATCAGTATGATCAATTTTATATTAGTTGTTAACATTTGTGACCATGTGATTTTGAGTGTGAATATAATATTACCATGGGTGAAATCACTATCATTTCTAATTATTAATTCAATGGTAAATCGATAATATTGCTATTATTATGATTATTGTCAGTTCTTCATAATATTTTTCATACAAAAGCTAATAGTGACCAAATACCAATTTTTTCTTAATTTTAATGTTTGAGTGTCAATAAACAAAATAATTTGATTATTGTTGAGTTATTAAGTAAATAACACCCTTTGATAAAGTTGGAAGACGTATTTCCACAATAATGGTTAGACTTGTGATATCTAGTGGCACTGTGCAAAAAAACCCTAGGAATTTGATAAAACTAACTTCATTAGATGTAATGATAAAATACTAACTTTGTGTTATCAAAACCATATCATTATTAATTGTTATTTTCAAAGAGATAAAATAGATTATTTTCTTGATTATAATTTATTAACATAATTGGTATATATTTTACAAATATCATCATTGTATTGTTATTAGAACTTGAATGGTCCTTGAAACATTTCATACATTAGAAATTAATCTAGCAAAACATAATTTCATGTCATCAAATTATTAAGTTTTAAGCATTAGTTGTTTAACTATTACATAGTTCTTGGCAATGAATTGATATCTATTGAAATTTTATTTGTATTGATGGTATAGGCATGGGTATAGTTTTATCCGTAATTATATAACCATTAGGGTGTAGAACCATTAATGTTGAAAATAACATCGTTATCTTTTTGTTGTCATTTTGAATGATCCTTAAATGTATTTTCATAGATTAATAAATAAATTATTAATGTGTAATTTTATAATGTTGGGTTATCAAGTTTTAAGCTCAATGGTTTGTTTAAATATCATTTGATTATTAAATCGATATCCTATCCAACAATAATTTTGATGTTCATTAAAGGTCAATTTGCATGATTGATTCAAATAGTATATGAATGGGTCTAATTATTATTATGATTGAATAACATGCATCTCATTTAGCCATGTACAATTTAATTTTAATAATATGTATAAGGGAATGACTTGTAATTCAAGTTTCATGACATATCTAGTATGTTGAATTGAATTAGGATTAGACATACATATGATTAACTTATATCCATGCCTTTATTCATATGTATTCATGATAGGGTAACACTACATGTGTGAATTGAATTTATATAGTGTTCCTAACATGTTTGTATGTATTAGGATACAATGGTCTATATGTGGCAAATTGATTTGTATGACATGTAAATGAGATAGAGTCTTCTTTTGGAACTTAGAGAATATACCCTCATGTTTTCAAGCTTGTTGGTGCAGGAGCACCTACACATCACCTTTAATTTGTGATCATTTGAAAGAAAATAGGGTGTTCAATTGGTAAGAGTTAGTGTTTTTAGGTCCTTTGTCTCTAATAAGGTCTAAACAAGACCAATAGTCATGTTCTTAGGTGAGTTTTTAGGTTTTGTGGACATAATGTGTAAAGTTGCCATCTTGCATCAAAGTTGTCTTGTAAGCCTTTGAGGGAAAATTTCTTGGATTTGTATGTGAATATGCAAGGTTGGAGCTTTGATAATGTAATAAGGCTCTTCAAAGCCACTTGAGTGATTTCTAGGGGTCATAAGAGTTTAGGGAGGAAGAGTTGTTTAAAAGGAGTCATTAAGGGTGTCAAAAATGCAAACTTGTTAATATTGTAATGATGTTATGCAACTTTTAGTGGCTCTAGGTGGGTTATAGGTTCAAAAAGGTGGTTATAGCCATTGAAGATAGTTTTTTAATGTTGTTTCCAGTTAAAATAAGCTTTTTAAGGCTCGTGCAACGGGTTGGTGAGAATGTAATTGAAGAATCAATAGAAAAGTAAACATTTTTCTCTGCAAAAATCCTTATTTTTCTAGATTTTATCACCTCTATACAAACTGGTACAGGATTTTGATGGTTTTAAAGTCACTTCACTCGATGGTGGCAGGAATTTTCTCTCAGTTGAATTCATTTTGAAGGTTTAATATTCTTATTTGTGAGAGTTCTTTCCATTTTTCCTCAAACTGCCTGTGCAAGCAAGTTTAAGGGTTTGAGTGTCTCCAAAGATGAAAATCTCCATCCACCCAATGTAATTCTTTTGTGACTCAGTGGATGGACCCTATTAGGTGTCTTTGATGTGTATACAAGGTCTGGTGTGCAGGGATTGAGTTTTGGAGGGTGTGTGGTAGAGTTTGAGGGAAAAGTTTGAGTAGTTTCCATGGAATTTTGAAGGATCGGACCTATGAGAGGCAAGAGCAGCATTGCCAAAGAGCATGTAAGAGTTTCTAAAGTTTTAGGGGGGCTAATTTAAGATATCTAAGCAATTTATGTGGTTTGGAGAGGTCAATAGTGTGTGTTTTCAATAAGGGTGCTACAAAACCCTAAGTTCCTAGGCTACAAAGAGGGTTTGTGAGTTGGGAGATAAAACAAGACCTTGGGGTTATAAAACTTGGAAAATATTAAGTTTTGATGCCTTTTCTAAGACTATTTTAGGTTTCCTTGAGTTGGTGGTGAGTTTTTAGAGGGGTCCTTTTGAAAAAGAGGCTAATTGGGGCTTCAAAATAGTGAGAATGGCCATTTTGGAAGAGATGTCCTGAAGTAAACTTATGCACTTGTTGGATATGTTGTGTGTATCAAAAATGGGTATCTAAATCACCTATGTGTTGGTTAAGTCCTGTGGAAATTTTTTGAGTTAAGGCCTAAAGACCAGGTTTCCACTACTACTAGAGTTGAAGGGTGAAATTGGTAAACTGTGTTTCTGATGATTGTTGAACTTGGAGGACTGATTGAATTGCTTTATATGATCATTTTAATCTTGTTAGATTCCTCCTAAAAGAAAATTTTCAATTAGATTAAGATTGAGTCTCCTGGGGTCTACATCATAGTGGTATTAGAGCACAGTTGTAGATCTTGTGTTGGTGTTTGATTTGGTTTTGTAGGTGGGTGAAGAGAGGATTGTGAAAATGCCTCCTAAAGGGAACCCTGTTGCAAGGAAGATTGATACCCATGACAAAGATATAGCAGCTTTGAAGCGGGATATGGACATGATCAAGTCTAAAGATAGAAGCCTTTTGAATGAAAGTGATTTTGAGGAGGAGAAAACCTCTAGTGAAGAAGAGGAGTTGGATCTAGAAGATGCAAGGAAATCAAAACTCTTGAAGGCTGTAAAGAAGGAAGGACATGGAAAGATAGATGTGCCTATGTATGGAGGAAAACTTGGCAGTGGGGAGCTTTTGGATTGGATAGAGGCTCTAGAAAGTTACTTTGATAGTGAAGATGTTGTTGAATCACACAAGGTGAAGAAGGCCAAGACAAGACTCAAGGGACATGCCTTGGTATGGTGGAATTTTGTGCAGGAAGAAAGGAAAAAGCAAGATCACATCTTGGGAAAGAATGAAGGAGAAGATTAAAGGTAAATTTCTCCCTAAAGACTATAATGTTCAGTTACTTAAGAGGCTTCAAAATCTGAGACAAAAAGATTTATATGTGCAAACCTATACTGAAGAATTTTATAGGTTAAGTATAAGAGCCAAGCGTGATGAGGTTGAAGAAGAAAAAGTGGCTAGGTACATCAATGGGTTGAGATACAACATTCAGGATGAGGTTAGTGTGTTGACACCAAAAATAGTGGATGATTGTTTCCAAATGGCTATTAAGATTGAAGAAAAATTGAAGAGAAGACAGAGGAAGTACATCTAGGGGCAGAGGTACAAGTTCAACATCAAGGCATCCTAAGGAAGATTGTGAATATGCTGAGAAGAACAAGGAACAAGTTCCTGAAGCAAGAGGAGGGTGGAGAGGAGGAAGAACCAACTTTAGACAAAGAAGAGATTATGGTGAATTCTCAGGAAGATGCTATAAGTGTAATGAGTTTGGACACCCATCATTCAAGTGTCCTAAAAGGTTTAGTGTTGCAGCAAGTGGGAGAGAGAGTTCAATATGTGCAAGGAGATGAAGAAGAGAGTGTGAGTTCATCTAGCAGACCTGCAAATCCTGAAGTAGGAGAAGCTCTTATGATAAGAAGGACCTTGTTGCAAGGAAAAAAGGAAGAAGATCTAAGCCAAAGAAGGAGTCTCTTTATAATAGCATGTAAAAGCAAAGGTAAAGTGTGTCAAGTTGTAATTGATTATGGTTCTCAGGATAATATGGTGTCTAGGGAGATGGTAGACAAGTTGGGTTTAGAAATAATATCACATGTTGCACCCTACAAAGTTTCTTGGGTCAATGATAGCCAAAGTCTAATAGTAAATGAGCAAGCCTATGTGTATTTCTAGATTGGGGAGTACAAGGATAGATTCCTATGTGATATTTTTCCAATGGACTGTTGCCATCTACTCTTGGGGAGGCCATGGCAATTTGATAGGAAGTCTATGTATGATGGTCGGGAAAACACCTACACCACTTGGAAGGATGGTCAAAGTTTAAAGTTAACTCCTTTGTAGGGAAAAGAGAAGGACAAAGGAAAGTCTAATTTGGTATTTTTTTTGGAAAAAAAGAGCCTCTCAAGCCTAAGGATAGTAAGAGCAATATATTTTCTGATGTGGAGCAAGGTTATGGTGTTGAGGAATCAAGGAAAACACCTCTAAATGTTGCTAAGGTAGTCGTGTTGAATGATGGTGAATCTAATGTGGATGGTGCTCTAAAGGAAAAGAAAATTGGTGTGAAGCCTATGGGGAAGTTTGATCTGAGCAAAGGACATGGTAAGTTATTTATGCCACAACAGGAGGAGGTTAAACAAATGGAGAAGATTCTAATTGGGACAATAATCTGTCGTATAATAGTTCATGGAGAGAGAGGACAATCAAGTCTTGGGGGGTCTTCAAAACCTGATAACTTAGTCATGAAGAGGACTGTACAAACAATAGCAGTAAGTATGAGGTCTGAATTCATGGATCAGAGTGGAGTGGATCAAGTGAAAAGGAAGATAGAGGTCTGTAGCAATACCAAGACTTTGGGTATAGGAGGTACAGGTCTGACAGAGTCTCAAGGTACGAGTACAATACTTGTTAAGTCTGATAGAGGTGAAATTATAGTTGTGAGGATTGATGGAAAGAGAATGAAGCATGGAGAGAAACACAAAGTCATGGCGATTGATGGAGATGGTTGGGAGGCTAAAGAGAGAAAGATGATAGCAAGTAAGAGGCCTTTGACAGGTCCTAATGTACCAATGACAACACAAACCATAGGTGCAGGGCAGAATATAGGTATAAGCCAGTATGGAGCATAAGGAATCTATCAGTGGTAGTGGCTTGAATATTAGAGGAGTCTTCTTCCAACATGGAGATGTTGGTACCTACCTCAATTCATGGGGCATGAATGTTTTTCTAGGGGGAGTGTATGGTGCAGGAGCACCTACACCTCACCTTTAATTTGTGATCATTTGAAAGAAAATAGGATGGTCAATTGGTAATAGTTAGTGTTTTGAGGTCCTTTGTCTCTAATAAGGTCTAAATAATACCAATAGTCATGTTCTTAGGCGAGTTTTTAGGTTTTGTGGACATAATGTGTAAAGTTGTCATCTTGCATCAAAGTTGTCTTGTAAGCTTTTGAGGGAAAATTTCTTGGATTTGTATGTGAATATGTAAGGTTGGAGCTTTGATAATGTAATAAGGCTTTTCAAAGCCACTTGAGTGATTTCTAGGGGTCATAAGAGTTTAGGGAGGAAGAGTTGTTTAAAAGGAGTCATTAAGGGTGTCAAAAATGCAAACTTGTTAATATTGTAATGTTGTTATGCAAATTTTAGTGGCTCTAGGTGGGTTATAGGTTCAAAAAGGCGGTTCTATCCATTGAAGATAGTTGTTTAACATTGTTTCTAGTTAAAATAAGCCTTTCAAGGCTTGTACAAGGGCTTGGTGAGAATGTAATTGAAGAATCAATAGAAAAGTAAACATTTTTCTCTGCAAAAATCCCTATTTTTCTATATTTTCTCACCTCTATACGGACTGGTACAAGATTTTGATGGTCTGAAAGTCACTTCACTCAATGGTGGCAAGAGTTTTCTCTCAGTTGAATTCATTTTGAAGGTTTAATATTCTTATTTGTGAGATTTCTTTCCATTTTTCCTCAAACTGCCTGTGCAAGCAAGTTTAAGGGTTTGAGTGTCTCCAAAGATGAAAATCTCCATCTACCCACTTTAATTCTTCTATTACTCGGTGGATGGACCCTATTAGGTGTCTTTGATGTGTACACAAGGTCTGGTGTGCAAGGATTGAGTTTTGGAGGGTGTGTGGTAGAGTTTGAGGGAAAACTTTGTGTAGTTTCCATGGAATTTTGAAGGATTAGACCTATGAGAGGCAAGAGCAGTGTTGCCAAAGAGCATGTAATAGTTTCTAAAGCTTTAGGGGGCCTAATTTAATATATTTGAGAAATTGATGTGGTTTGGAGAGGTCAATAGTGTGTGTTTTCAATAAGGGTGTTGCAAAACCCTAGGTTCCTAGGCTACAAAGAGGGTTTGTGAGTTGGGAGATAAAACAATACCTTGGGGTTCTAAAAATTTGAAAATCCTAAGTTTTGATGCCTTTTCTAAGAATGTTTCAGGTTTCCTTGAGTTGGTGGTGATTTTTTAGAGGGGTTCCTTTGGAAAAAGAGGCTAATTGGGGCTTCAAAACAACAAGAATGTCCATTTTGGAAGAGATGTCCTGAAGGAACCTTATGCACTTGTTGGATATGTTGTGTGTCTCAAAAATGGGTATCTAAATCACCTATGTTTTGGTTAAGTAATGTGGAAATTTTTTGAGTTAAGGCCTAAAGACCAGGCTTCCACTGCTACTAGAGTTGAAGGGTGAAATTGGTAAACTGTGTTTCTAATGATTGTTGAACTTGGAGGACTAATTGAATTTCTTTATATGATCATTTTAATCTTGTTAGATGTCTCCTCAAATAAAATTGTCAATTAGATTAAGATTGAGTTTCCTGGGGTCTGCATCACTTGTGGGGATACAAGCTTAAGTTGTCAAACTATAGTTCCTTTGCAAATTATATACATAGAAAAGGTCATCAGATATGAGCCCCTAAGGAATTAGGTCGGGCCCTTAGGACTATTCTTTTAAGTTTTTTCTTGGACTGTTATTTCTCTCCTAATGTTGTAAACTATTATTTGATTGGTATAACTATGTAACTATACCACTTATTATGATGATCATCTTCTAATAACCCGTTGATCTTACATGTGCACCAAGTCATGTATACCTTGCAGGTACAGTTATTGGGAGCGAGGTATTTACAACACAATTGAATACAATAGGTGTTGGAGTAGGTAAGAGGTATGTTAAGTTGACCCATTAAAAAAATAGACATTATCGTTAAAGATAAGAACTCCTTTCTATCCTTGTCCTAACTAGTGAGATCATTGGCTTTAGTTGTAAGTAGTGAATTATGTTAATTATTGTTTTAAAAAAAAGTATTTGCAAATTAGTAAATTTATTGCAGATTTTTTAGGTTGTTTAGTGTTAAAATGTGGGCATGATAGTATTTTCCTTAGATATTATACTAAAAGAAAAGATTATTGGTGCTACAACAAGAGGCTACAAAATATTTTTGAGAGTGCAAGTGTTAGGGTTGATGAAGACCTACAAAAGAATTTAGTGGTAATAGATGGATATGAATCAAATGAGTCTACCTACAAATAAGAAGAAAAATCTAAGGAAAAATAAGTGCAGAATGAAGAGGAAAAATATTTGGAAAAGATTCCTACAACTTCTAAGTATGTGTAGAAGAATCATTCTAACTAATAGATCATTGGTGATAAGAATAAAGGTCTATTGACAAGAAGGAAAGCTACTGAAGAATAAGTAAATCTATGTTTACTTTTAAAAGTTGAACCAAAAATAGTGATTAAATCATGCAAGGATGAGTATTGGATCAAGGCTATGGAAGAAGAATTAATACAGATTAAGAAGAATCAAAATTGGGAACTTGTCCCAAGATTAAAAAACAAGAATGTAATTGGAACCAAGTGGGTATTCAGGAATAAACTGAATGAGAATGGAGAAGTGGTAAGATATAAGGAAAGGCATGTATGTAAAGGTTACTCACAAGTAGAAGGAATATAATTTGAGATATTTGCTTTGGTGGCAAGAATGAAAGCTATCATGATGTTTTTGACTTTTGTAGCACATAAAAAATTCAAAGTATATTAGATGGATGTGAAGTTTGTTTTCGTGAAAGGAGAATTAGAAGAATTATAGATAGAACAACTAGAACGATTTCAATTATAAAATAAACTAGATATGGTCTACAGATTGAAGAAGAAATTATATGGATTGAACCAAGCTTCTTGAGCTTGGTATGCAAGGTTAGATAGGTATTTTTTATAGTAAGGATTCAATAAAGGCACCACAGAGAGTAATATTTACTTCAAAGTTGAAAAGGATCAAATCTTGATTGTGGTTGTATATGTTGATGACATAATTTTTGGAGGAAATTAAGCTATGTGTAAAAGGTTTGCATAGGAGATGCAGAAAGAGCTTGAAATGCCTATGTTTGGGGAGATAAATTTCTTCTTTGGGATACAAATCAATCAAATAAATAAAGGTATTTTCATTTCACAATCAAAGGATGTCAAGGAAATGTTGAAGAAGTTTGGAATGGAAGATTCTAAACTGGTATGTACCCCTATGGTTACTAGTTGCAAGTTGAGAAAAAATGTTGAATCTCCTAAGGCTGCTCAAAGCAAGTATAGATTAATGATTGGAGAACTGCTATATTCAACTACTACTAGACCAGATATCATGTATGAAGTTTTTATTGTGGCTAGATTTTAAGAATATCCTAGAGAGTCACATGTTGCAATAGTGAAGAGTATATTTAGATACTTGAAGGGTACCCAGATCATGGCTTGTGCTATCCAAAGGATATTGAATTTACTCTATGTGCTTACACAAATCCAGATTGGGCTAGTTGTGTAGATGACATTAAAACTACAATTGGTGTTGTATTCTTTCTTGTATGTAGATTGGTGTCATGGCTAAGAAAAAAAATGATTCAATATCTTTATCTACTAGAGAGGCAAAATATATTGTAGCAACATATTTTTGCACACAAGTGTTGCAGATGAGGAAAAAATTGAAGGATATAAGGGTGGTATATGATGAAAAAATTTCTATCTTCTGTGATAATACAAGTTGTATCAATATTTTAAATAATCTAGTGATGCATTCAAGGACAAAGCATATCTCAATCTAGTATCACTTTTTTAGAGAGAAGGTTATAGAGAATGAAGTGAAGTTTGAATATATTTACAAAAGATTTGAGTTTCTCTGGGAGAAGTTGGGGGTTATTGCCCCTCCTTTGAACTAGATGCATAAGAAGATGCATTAGTCTATTAGATCTCAAGATTCATTATTTGGTCTAGACTAATGTTGGTGGGTACCTCTAAGGGGGAGTAGGTAGTGGCATTTTTGGTTGTTGTAGTCAAGATGAGTGAGCATTATCATTATGCAGTGGTTGCTAATTGATGTAGTTTGGTGTGTGCTCCTAAGGGGGAGTATACATAGCAGTAAAGGAAAGGAAGTTGCAAAGCAGTGTTGAACAATATGATTAATGTCAAAGGAGGAGAATGAATGCACACATTTTTTCCTTTTCCATTGATGTCAATAGGGGAGAGAGAAATGTGAAAAATATTCAATTAAGAAAAGGAGAGAGAATCATGTAAGGGAGAGAAAGTAAATAAAAAGAGATAATGAGTTGGTATGAAGTAGAGTATTGAGGATCAGAGTTGTTGTTTGTTGTTGATAGTTTTTTCACATCGTGAGTTGTCATCAATAAAAAAGGGGGAGATTGTTGTAAGTATGAGCAAATTGATGTTGTCATTGATGTCAACAACCTTGTGTTATCATTGGTGTCAACTGTATGAGGAGTTTGTTGCAAATATGTGTAGTTGGTATTAAGTTGGTGTTGTCCCTGATGATGCTTTGATTAGTTACATTATATTGTCATTAGTAAGCTACTAGTGTCAACCTCTAGTATTTCTTTGATAAGCTTATATCTATCGATGTATGGTTGTGTTTCTATGTTGTAGTTGGATTGGTGGTAATGAGGAAGTATTAAAGATGTTGATGATGAGTTTATAGTGCTTAGTTTCCAAGTGCTTTTGAGAAAATTGAATAAAAAGAGGAAACTATGTGTTGCAGTGGTGTTCTATGTTTTGGTTTTGCTCCACAGTTCTTCTAAGTTGAAAGTCTTCTTGTGTGGTTTTGAAATGTTGATCAAAGGTGTTTAGAGGTGTTTCATTTATAATTTTTTGTGTTCGATCATTGTGTAAAGGAAGGTGTGTTCACTAGTGTATGAACTATACATTACAGAGGTTTTTGGGATAAATGTTCTTGCTCTGTATTTCTTCACAAAGTGGTTTTATGTCTTGCAAATCTGGAAGGGTATTGATAGTTTTTGTATCTTTCTTTAGATCAAGTTTTTCATGGTTTGATGCTTTGGAAGTCAATTTTTTGAGTTACAGTGTATGATAGAGTTGTTTGAGTGTAGTGGGTGTGTGCATTCTTCAAGTGAAAGTTGTTATGAAGGAATTTGTTGGTTTTCAAGTTATTTGTGGAATATTCTAGATTGTGTTCAAGTGTTATGTGGTGTCCAAATATCGTCCTTGGATTTGAGGAATCATGTACTTAAGTGTTAATGGTGTTAACACAAATTCAATTGACCTTGAGTACATTTACATCACTTTCAAATTTTCTTTGAATTTTGTGGAAGTGTGGTGTGGCATGTATGATTGGATTTAGGTCCTCAGTAAGGTATGTTTTGGTCTGCCTTCATTTCTTTCCACCACAGGAATGTTTTGGTGTCGACCTAATTTGAATTTGCATGGTTGTAGTGCATAGATGACCTTGGAGAAGTTTCAAGGTTAAAGATTATATAAATATGAGTTGAGTTAATGGATGTTAAGATAGATGAGTATGATGCGAGTGATGCAATTTTCATAGTTCTAGGGTGAAAATTTGTGAAGTGTAGTGAAATCTTTCATGTGTTAGATTACTGAATGTAGTGAGCAAAAGGTGTCTACAATTCTTCTAAAAGACTGTGAAGGTGTTGGTGATGTTGTGGTGGATTTTTTTGCTTCTATGAGATGTATTTCTCATTGTAACACTCTTCTCTCTTCTTTTCTATTTTGGCAATGATTCTTTAACAGTGAGTCTTTCTCTCTTTGGGGTAGTGAGCCCTCTGGCAGTGAGCCCTATTGTATTCAGTGTTGATATTACTTTATATTGTGAGTTAATCCTCACTGTGGTTTTTCCCATCTTGGGATTTCCATGTAAATCTGGTGTTTCCCTGTGTATGTTGTTGATTTGGTTCTACTTATGTTATTTTTTTTCATGAGAAATCATTCTAACAGATTAAGGGTTAATTAAATTAATGTGGATCTAAATATTAATGAGAGTTTTGAAGTTTTAAGGGACAACTAATTCACCCCCCTCTCAGTTTTCTTGTGCATTCAACATTATATAATAATATTTATATATATATAATAATAATTTATTGTGTTGTCATAAGTACAATAATAATAATTTGTCCCTTTTATATATTATGAAATAACATTATTTGTTATATAATAATAATATTTTACCTTCCTTATTTTTCTTTTCACTATCATTATATATATATGTTCTTTGTATATTATTTATATTGGTTATTATATTATATAATATAATAATAATTATATATATGATCATTATTAAATATCATATGATTTTATTCTCTTTCTTTTTATACTTTTTGTCACATAATTATATTGTGATATAAAACTTTAATATGTTATTTTTCCTTTTTCTTTATTCTTTATAATATTCATAATGTATATTATAATATTTGACATATTAATAATCTTATCGTTGATTATTCACATATTTTTATTTATGATTTTTTGATATATATGTATTTTTTCTATTTAATTATATTTTAGTTTATAATAATTTTATGTTTCATTTTACTTTTATCTTTATTTTCCTTTGTAAGTCATTGCTTTCCCTCTTGCTTCATTTAATTTTATCATTTTATATTGTGATTTATATTAATATTTTGTTGCATTTTCATTTTAATATTTAGTATAATATTCATTATAATATCTTTCTTATATTTAATTATAATTATAATAATATTTTGTCTCTTTTCTTGTTTTATGTAGTGATTACACTATATTTTTTTCAATTTATTTTGTGATTTAGAATAATAATATGTTTTCAATTTTATAATTTGTAATGCATGATATTTTAATATTCATGTGATATAATCATAATTTGTTTTATTTTCATATGTATAATAGTAAATTGTATTGTCATATATAAAATAATAATAATATATATATTTTATTATTATTGTTATTGTATAATATCAATATGTTACCTTCTACTATATTCTTAATAATAATCTTATATATATTTCTTCACATAATAATCATTTATATAATTATAATAGTTATTTTATTATATGATATAATAATAATCATATATATATGATTATTAAATATCATATAACTTTTTTCCATTCTTTTTATATTGTATGTTTCATGATTATATTTTGTTTTATAATATTAATTTGTTGTTTTTCATTTTCTTTATTCTTGATAATATTCTTTTATATAATTATATAGTATATTGCAATATATGATATAATAATAATCATATATATGATTATTATTATATATTATATTTTTATTTATGTTTTTTATTTATATTGTGATAGGCCTCAATATATTGTTTCTTGTTATTCTTTTTTCTTTTGTGTGTCTTGCTTTCCCTCTTTCTTATTTTATATATAATATTTTGTGGCATTATATTAGTAGCCTTGGTAATTTTAGTATTTTTATTTCTCATTTCTCTCATTTTAGTCTCCATTTTCCTTTATTCTTTGTCATTGCTAAATGTTTTTGTCTTTATTTATTTATATTCTTGATCCTCTTTTATTTCTCCGCTTTTGCCTTCTTTTTCTTTTGTATTTTTTAGTCTCCTTTATTTTTGCCATCATAGTAATTGCTGATTGTTCTTTTTCCTCTTTATTCTTTTATTCACTCCTTAATTCAAGAGTTTTAATTATTATTATTGATTTATGTTATTCTTCGAATTTTTTTTCTTAATTAATTAATTATCTTTTTTTATCGTAATTATTCTATCTTTGACTTTTTCCTCACTCCTGTCTCCTATTCCTAATCCTTAGCTTCTTGCTTCTTCCACACATTTTTTGGGTTGTGTGTCTCCCAACCCTTCCAACCCTCCTCTCCTATTTCTATCCAAGTATACTATCTCATTTTAATTTATCTCTCTATCTACTTTTCATTCTAATGATGGATCAAGGAGTATGATCCAAAACATTGATGTAAAAATTTGCAAACAGTTTATCCAAAAACATTGTTAACTAATTACATAAGAGTTACAATTAGAGTTGGTTTTGTTGACTAATTTTGTTATTTTTATTAATTATCACTTGGTTATATAGCCCTAAAGTTATTATCAAATATAGGTTTGTGGTTTCCTCATCTATAGTTTTTCTTATCTATGTTATTTACAAGAGTAAATTGAAATCACAACTATAAATCAAATAACAAGACTAAACTAAAATTTTCTTTGGAAATGAGAACCTAAGTTTCAATACCTCATATATTTTTCTACATTAGACCATAAAAATACAAGAAAACATATATTTATGAATTGTTCTAAATATCAATTCAACTTCCTTAAACTTTTTTAATATAGATTGCAAAGAAATATATATACAAGGTAAATCTACTAGAGCACATTTCCTTTCATAACAAAGATTTTCAACACAAGTAATATTTACCTTTATTTTCTCTTCAAATGCATGTATAAATATATTATTTATTTTGGAATACCACTGAATAATAGGATTTGAAAATCTTTTAAGAATGTCCATTATAACACTTTTACAAATGATCTACAATATTTTTTTATGTGAATACAATATGAAACAATGGTATCTTTTTTTGAAAACCCAAATGAACATATTATTTTCTTTTCTCCTTTTAAATAATTTGATCACTCCAAAAGAAATCTTCAATCCCCATTCAATAACCTAAAAATAATAAGAGAGGAAAAACAACAAAGACAATGGGCTCTCCACCCATTCATAGGGTTGTGACACAACTCATCCTCAATTGTGGGGAAACATTTAGAAATTTGAGAAATATTCATGAAAAAACTCAACAAGATCACTTAACACAAGCAAAACACATATGCACATATTTGATTCACACTTCAGACAATTACATAACACTGTAAGTACCTTTTTAACACATTGGTTTTCCAAAAAGGAATTACACATAGGGGAAGTACGGGCTCTACCAATTAAGGGAAAAATACATGTATGTATCACAATATCCCTATAAGGGGAAAATATGGATCAGGATTAGTATCAATAAAATCAATCAAATGAAAAAAAGAAGAAGAGAAAACCCAACCTACTCATGAAATGTAATTGACATACCTATGATTTCAACAAACGAGGTTAGCACAATTAAATGGAAACACAAATGAATTTAAAGTACACAATCTTAACATCCCATGTCAGAGTATTTGTGTTGATCTTGATATGTTGGATTTCTCTTCAACAAAAAGCCTCCATGGTTTACAAAAGCTTAATAATGTTGACGATGATGATTGTTATCCTCGAATCTAGCTATGTCAAATTCATGGGATAACCCCCTATGAAACTTGTTTGTTTCATAGTTCCATGTACTTCAAGCACATAAAACAAGGAAAATTTCAATTCACCTCAATACGTAGTCCCAAACCTCAAACAATCCATTTGAGTGTTTCCCCCGTTCATCTTTCGAATAGCTTCAAAACGAGTATTTTTGTTAATTCCCACTCTTTGGGAGTTAGTCAATTTGTCACTCATGTTGGAGCGCTAATTTTCAACGCTCCTACATGAGCCTTGTGAAAAGTAAACTCCAAGTGTTGGAGCAGTGATTTTCACCACTCCTACACTTTGCTTCCTCCTTAACACATGAAGGAGCGCTAATTTTTCAGTGCTCCAACATGTGTTTCTCTTGTCAACTTTTATTCGTGTTCGGGCGCTAATTTTTTCCCCCCTTGCATTTTTCATTATTTTGAAAATGTAGGAGTTGTGATTTCCAACACTCCTATATTTTCCCTCCCACTTCGTATGCCCTCCATAAATGCAAAACGTGTTTCCTTAAAACTCTTAATCTTTTATTTAAGTCTTCTAATCTCCATTCCCTACCGTTTCAACTCGTTTTCCTCTCTCTCCCGCACTGGTAATCAAGAAAAGAATCAACTGGATTTACGTTTGAGGATTTTTAGAGCATCAAAGGTTAGGGTTTCATTGTTTTCACATTTTTCTAGGTACGTTTTGTTGTTATTCGTTGTCGCTATTTTTCTCCCTCTTTACTTTCAAATCTTTGTTTGTTTTACAAACCCTACTCAATGTGTTTTTCCTTTGTTATGTTTTCAAATCCTTTATTTTTGTTTCTCCTTCTTAGCCTTCCTTTTTGACTCCATTTCCCTTTCATTTTTAAGGGTTTTTTTTCCTTGGTCTTTCTAACTAAATATGTACATTGTTTTGAAATGCTTTTCCACCAATTTTTCACAAAGTCATACTTGTTTGAGCGTGATTTTTTTCCACCCAAACAAACTTTCGATTCTTCCCCCACTTGTCAAAGTAGTTAAAAATTTTGCTCTTACATTCTCAAAAGTTCTTCCAAACATCTAAGATGTAGGAGCAGTGATTTTCACCATTCCTACATGAAGTGGTTTTTCCTCCAAATGCTAAAGCAGTGAAAAATCCCACTCGGCCGCTTAAGCTCTACAAGGGACATGCTCGAGTGCTAATTTTTAGTGCTCGAGTATGAGCTAGACCTTCACCACAAATACAATAGTGCTAATTTTTAGTTCTCCAACACGTAAACTTCCCAAGTGCTAAAGGCATGTAGGAGCATTATTTTTTAGCACTACTACATGCAAATATACTCCACAAGATGTAGGAGCACTGATTTTCAGCGCCCCTACACAAAAGGTAGTTTTTCATCTAACGCTTGCAAAATCATTTTGTTTTCTCTCTAAACTTCATTTCATCGCCAACGCTTTGTTTTCCATGCTCCATAGCTCATTTGCACTTGCTCCAAATTTCTCGCTTGCCTCATGCTTTCCAACAACACATTTATCTCTTAACAGCTGCTAATCCATCATTCTTGCAGTTCCTCTCAAGCTATCATTAGGAGACCCTTGAAGGTGACATTCCTTGATCTTTGGTGCTTTTAGATGACAGTAGAAAAGCCTCCATTATCTTCAAAGAAGGAAGGAAAAATGAAGTACAAATATCAGGGTGTCTTTCCGCCTACTGTGGTAATCACATAGGTGGATGAAATCAAAGACACCGAAACTGGTCATCAAGACATAGAAGATTTTGTAAAAAGAACTAAGAAGAAGCCATTAGAAGAAGATTTGAGATCTATTGTTCATAGCAACTTGCACTTGGTTTCTACATTCCCAACTTCTACTCATAACACAGAGTTTGTTCTCCAAGTTGCATCTCATTACATCTGAGAAGAAAAAAGTGTGAGAGATTCCTTGAGTCAAGTCATGATGAGATTGGATCCTAAATTCTTTGATATTGTTTTATGTGTTCCACACATGGAACAATATACAAAAATCTCAATTCAACAAGCATAGGATGTCTATGAAAGGGATCCCAATAAAGCTAAAACATTAATTAATACTCAATGGTCGAAATCTCCAAGGCCCACTATCTCAAGATGGCCTAAAGGGCTTCCTCAAAGTGATTTCAAAAGACATTATAGATATGATTACTCTCCTGAGTAGGGTGAAAGGTTGCATGTTTCATGGAATTTTCAAGATTGGATGTATGAGTACATCCACATCATCAGGAGAAGGAAATCACACATTGATTGGGGGACTTAGATAAGTGATGAAATCCATGAACAATTGATTAGTGTGCCAACAACTCTGAAATTTTACATGACTTCCTATTTGGTATATGCTACTACAGTAATGAGGCAGTTTCTAGGATTTTCTACAAAGGGAAACAAAAATGTTGTACCTGTGTATGATTTCAATTATCAGTTAAAACTGAGGAAAAGTCTTAAACATTTCAAAAGAGTTTCATATGCTTTCTTTGCACCCCTACTATTCATTTTTTATCCAACTCTTGAAAAAGAAAGAGTATTAGATGAAGCCTACAAAGTGGTTAGTAAGGTTGGATGTATCTTTTTGTAGTTTCCAACTTTCACCTATATGAGAGTAGGTTGCTATACTGGGTGTCCATACATGTTTCCCATATATCCCTCAGATAAGTGGATACTAATGGAGCTACGTAGACAGTTGATCTCAGTTCACAAAGAATTCCAGAGAATTCACAAGCCAGGTTTCAAGTTTCCACTGACAATTGAGAGATATACCATTCACAATGTACAAAAGGAAAAGTCTGTTGCTATAGAAATGAAAATCATGACGATAAGAACATATAAATATAGATTTGACTTCAATTAACGAGATGTGAAAATGAAACTGAAGAAATATCATTGACATGTCTACCGCTTTGAAGATATATGGGTAGATTGTAGAGATGAAGAAGACATCCACATGATGGATTTTTGCAAGTTGAAAGTAGAGAAAATCAGAGATCTTGGTGTAGCTGATCTACCAAAGGATTTCAATGATCCTAGCAACATCATGAATTCTACTTATTAGGAAGATGAAATTGCTAGGAGACCTTTATCTCTAATCCAATGGTCTAAAAAGGAAAGCGTCTCTATCAGAGAAAGGCTTGCTCCTATCTTGCACAACATAGTAGAATGGTTGCATAGACATGGTTTCCAAATGAAATCTTTCAGGAGAGAATTAGAAGGAGAAGCACTAGGAGGATAAACTAGCCAATGGAAAGAGCTCCTCACAAAACACAAACATGTGACCATTCCCTCTTCTCAAAGAGGTCCTAAGATAAATTTTACTTTTGGTAAAAGTGCTATACAAATAGTTGAAGAAGAGGAGGCAATGGAATCAGACCAACCACATGTAGAAGGGAAAGAGCTTGCTTTTGAGGAAAATCATCTGAAGAAGAAGGAAATGAAAGTGAAGAATTAGAGGAATTTGATGAAGAGGAAGAATTTGCAAAAGATGAAGGTGAAGAAGAAGGTAATGAAGAGGAAATAAGGCACGATGATGAACAACCTTTATCTCCCCATGAGAATGTTGTTGAATACCTTCCCCAAACATCATCACCTATTATTACCAATATCCCTCAAACCCCTTCAAATCCTACTACTCCACCACCTCCTCTTCCTACTTCACCTCCTCCCACAACAACTTTACATGTAATGGATATTTCCATCCCCCCTTCAGTATCAACAGTCCTTGTCACCATTCCTATTGTTTCCAATGTACAAATTGTTGATGTTTCCTTGAGTTCTCCCTCATCCATTCCCTGTTTATCATCTCCATCTTTTGACATCTCTTCAGAGGCTAAATTTCACAGGTTCATGAATGAGTCTTTGTAGGATCCACTTGTTTTGTAGTCCACTAGAGCTATCATGACTGATACTACCCCAATTTTCACAATATCTACCATTCCTACATAAGTGGCTACAACACAAGAACTAACAGTAAGTCAAGAAGAATATACTTCATCTATTCCACCTTGGCTAATCTCACAAGTGTCAAAGTGTAATAAACAAATGATCTCTCTAGATGAGCTTGACCTTGAAGAGATAGATCCTTCAAAATAAAAGGGGAAGAAGAAGGCTAAAGTTCATTCAAGGCTTCATGTTGAAAAATTGGGTCACAAGTTTGTAGATATTGGTTTGCCCCTATCTAAACAAGGTGATGTAAACATGGAGGACTACACTGTCACAAGAGTTTAGCTTGGTAAAGTGACAAATGCAAGTGCAAAGGAAGATTTACAAGTGGTTTTGAATACATTATTAGGAAGGCTTGATAAGATGGAGTAGGCCAGAAACATGTACAAGAAAAAATTTGAGCATTATGCAATAGTTTTGAGGAAGATTGCAAGCTCTTCAAAAAATGTATAACCTATGGATATGGTGAATTTTGAGGAACCAGAAGTACAAAAGGTGGAGAAGTTTACTTGCAAGGGTAAGGTGTTATATGATTTCATTGATGAAATGATAGAACATGGTTCACAGATCATGGCTATTGTAGATGAGAAGACTGCTTAGATAGCCAAGCTGAAATTGGAGCTTGAGAAAGAAAATATACTTTTCAAAGAGCAAAAGAAATGGAAAGATGTCTCTCATTTTGGTCACAAATGAAAGAGATGAAGATAATAAAGTTAATCAAAGTTGGGGTAATTCTTGACAAAGAGAAGTATGTGGAGATAAGAGAATCTCTTAAGAACCACATACAAGTGATCAAATATCTTATCAATCATATCCACCAAGTACAAGAAGATGTCGAAGGACATCATGTTATCCTAGTGAATGGAATTGAGGAGCTACCAGGTAAGCTCCTTGATGATGATCATACTTTCCTCCTGGTCATTGAGCTTGCTCAAATCTTCAAGGAAGCTATCATGAAGCAAGTGGAGGATGAAATATTTTCAAAGACTTCTATGCATGCCATATGTTATTTACGACTTTCTCTTGACAATCTCAAAACACATCTTGATAGATGCAAGAAAATTCACTCATCTACAAGAAGATCAATCACAAGAATTGATACTATCATTGATTACACAATTGGTCTAAATGAAGTATTCATGCGAGAGACAAAGAAGAAGTATGAAGAATTCCAAGCCAAGAGAAAGGAACCATAAAGAATTTTTATGTCTTTGGAGTTAGATAGTTTTTAAGCTTTCTTCTATGCATTTTGTAAATAGGCTTTGACATTTTACATGTTTTTTTGTAAAATACAATTACATGTAAACAAATATGGTTTCCTATAATTATGGAAAACATTTTTGAATAAATCAACTAGTTAGTTAGGCTTTTCCTAGATTTTCTCTCCTCTCCCATCTATAAATATGAGAGGACTCTTTTGTAATTTGGACCTTTGATCTTTTGCAACAAAGTGTTACCCATTTGAGAAGAAAACATTGAAACTTTGAGTTCATCTTTGTGGATCTAATTTTTTATCAATAAAGAAGTGAAGTTGCATACCAGACTTTGTGTTGGAATCAATTATCTTTTTGATTTGATTGGATTGGTAGTGATTAGTGATTGAGATCTAAAGGGATTTGAGTGTATTTGTGTAAACTATGTGTTACACTTATTACTTGAATTTGTTACATTGTTAAATACTATTGGTGAATTTTCTACAAGACTTTGTGCTTGTATTTATTCATGTTATTCATGGAATTGTTGTGAAGTATCTAGAAGACTTTTTTCTTCTAATATAACACTAGTTACATATCTTAAAGGATTCATTGGTGAAAGCTACAGAATGACTTTGTGCCTTCATAAGCTATTCTTATTCTATTACTTTTTATTATTGAACTAGTATTCCTAAGATTTGATTTGATAACATAGGAATATTGGTATTACTGCTTAATTTTTGTTTGAAGTTGTACCACATCAAGAACTTAAATTGTGAAACATTGTAAAAAATGTTCTTTGAAAAAAGAGAGAATCATGAATGTGACACACCCCATATTTTATTTGAATTATCTAAATAGTTTTACTTTAGTTTCAATAAGAAATAAGAAGAGCACCTCCCCTTTCTGAGAGGAGAGATTGTATCTCACACAACTGTGGTTGAAATCAAGGTTGTGTAATCTGTTTAAAGGAGATTACATAATTTTCACCCAACAATGATGACCTAGAATGCAAGAATTTTTTCTCAATTTGTTCAAGAATCACATTGACATGAACTTTCTACAAATTCTCTAGATTAATTATGAGATAGATGAAGGTTGTTTTATATATTTTCTTCTTTTAGATGAATGATCGAGATGCAAAGATGAAAGATTAGGATTAATGGTATGCACATTGAGAGGAAATAGATTGATTAGTTAACTAACCTGATTAATCCAATTAAGGGAATTGATTGGATAATCAATGAGATTGGATTGAATAATTAGTGAGATTGGAGTAATTGGTGGAATTAGCAAATTAGATTGAGTAATTAATGGATGTGATTTGTTCAATCAAAATGTGTGAGAATGATTAATTAATTAAATAATTAATTAATGTTGACAAGAAAATGCAAGATGTAATTGATTTAATAAATAAAAGTTTATTTATTAATAGACCATGTTGAGAGAATTTTGGGAAATCAAATAATTAATGTAATTATCTAATTTGGAAGAGGGAAAGTAGAGTAATTGAACAATTAATGATAATAATTTAATTAAATTATAAGGATAAGTAATGTTAGAAACATAATTAAATAAATAATGTTTATTTAATTAATCAGGAGGAATAAGGTTAAATCAAGTGATGACATAGTGAATTAATTAAATAATTCAAGACTATTTAATTAATAGAGGAAAATAGGGTTAAATGATGGAAATGATGTTAAATACAATAATAATAATGAAAGTGATGTTGATAATGGAAAAATATAGTTTAGGATGTGTGGTATGCGTTAAGCCATTTTTACATGTCTACATTTTTTCCCTTTTTGATACAATGTACCTAAAGCATTGTTTTAAAGAGTTCATTGCTTAGATCAAGATTTGAAATTTTTTAATGATACCCCACTATGCTTCGATGGTCAACTAAAGAATGATATGACACTAGGTTTCCCCCTCGAGAGGTCAGCCAAAAAAAATAATTTTTAGGTCAGGCTTGTGACAATATTTTAGATTAGTTCTTATGTGTAAAGGATAAAAAATTAGGCCCTAGAGCTCATGTTTAAGGTTCAAGTTGATCCATGGTGCTCAAAATTTACTCTACGAGGGTTCCAAGGGTAAATATTAGAGTTTGGGGGGGGTTAAATAGTGAATCAAGGTTGAGTTACCCCTCATTTGGAATTCTAGCCTTACAAAATTCTAGCTCTTTGGTGATCTATTGCTCTGATTGTTGATTCATGATGGTTTGCATTCTAGGTGCCCCAGATAGAGTAGATGTAGTCCATCAGTTCCAATGGCCAACTGACACAAGGATTGCAATATGTATACTTTTTATTTTCACTTTCATCTTTTTATGTTTTTGTAATTAATGCTCAAACTTTAAGTAGAACGATAGCAGTATTTTCATAGGAAGGCCGCTATTGTCGCAATATGACCACTATAATACTAGGTTAGATAACCTCTTACTTTAAATTCACCTCTAATGTTACATAAAACCACTATAGTAAAAAGTAGTCACTATTGTTTGATCGTAGTTGTCAAAAATAGCCACACATTATAAAATTTAGGAACATGATCGCTATCGTTAAAACTTGATGCTATTGTAATGGTAATAGGCTCACGAAAAGGTTAGAATGATATTGTGATGTAGGATGGAGATGTTAGCCAAAAGAAATGTTAGTAAGATTAGAGGATAGAAGAAATTGGATGATTGATGATATGTAAAACATGATGAGTTTGCTTTTACTTAATGGAGACTAAGTGTAGTTGTAAGATGGGTTAAAATGAGCTAGCCTAGATCCTAGTGACAATCACAACACTACTAAGCCAAAACCCAATCCAAAACAAGAGAAAACAATCAAAACATGAGGAAAAGAAAGCAATCAAATGAAAACACTCCCCATGCTTGAACTTGAATCACTTCCCTTATCTCTCCTTATTCTTCTTTTGCAAATATGCCCTCAGATTTGTAATTAATATTATGCAAATATCTGCAAATTGTAAGCAAGAAAGTTGGAGATAAGTGGTTGTTAAGGAAAAAAATGGAGGAGAAAGGCTTCTTTTATAGAAATCCATTCGAATAGATGATCAAGATTGAACTTCTAGAAAGATTCCAAGATCGACGGATGAGAAGACATGCAACACAGGAACTTAGGGGAGGTCACAAAATAGATGATCAAGATTAGAAAGAGCCCAGAGATGATCGATGACTAAGATTTGAAAATGAGATAGTGGAGGAAGAATACAGAGGAATTAAAAAAAGAAAATACTTAATTCATGAGAAGGAATCTCTGGACAAGTGGAGGCATAAATTATTTATTTGAAGAAAGGACAAGTGGGCATTTAATTAAAATAATTTATAAAATCATTTTAATTAAATAAGAGGAAATGGGAAAAGAGCATTAAATAATTAATTTAAGTTAATTATTTAAGAAAAGAGAAGGTTTGGGAGATAATTAAATAAATTTTTACAATTATTTAACTATGGAAGAATTAAAAGATAAGTGAATAGTCAAATAATTAATTTTAATTATTTAACTATAGACAAATGGCGATAAGGAAATAATTAAATCAATAATGATTTACTTAATTATTGAAGAAAAAAGGGGGAATTGGTGACACAATTGGTTTATTTAATTGATGAATATAGAATAAAGTTAATAAATGAATTAATTAAAAAATTAAAAAAATATTTAATTAATAGAGGCACATGATTAAGAATAATTAAATAATTAAAATTATTTAATTATGCAGAGACGGAGACTAAGAAAAATGATGCTCGTAGACTAAGAATTTTTTTCAGTGTCTACATTCTTCCCCTCTTTGACATAATGTAGTTCATCGCATTGTGTCAAAGAAATTCAATCAAAAGATGCCCCAGTGAAAGAAGGGTATAGGTATGCCCCCTCAGAAATTTTTTACAAATTTAAAAAAAATTCAAAAAATTTGGAAAATTGTCTCGATAAGATAATTTGATTGCCAAGGATCCAATGATGAAGATGAAATTGATTTTTGAGGTTGATAAGGGGATGAAATTCAAGGTCAAAGTTATTAAAAAGTGCACCCAATAGACAAGGTAGGTGGAAACCCTAATTTTCAACCTATAAATAGCAATTGGATTGGGAAAATAGGTCATTTGTGCATTCTATTTTTAGAAATATTTGGAGCTCTGAGTGATCATGTTAAGAAGATGTTGTCTATTTTGGATGTTGCACATAGAGCATATTGCATCCGCACCTACCACTGACTTGAGGGAGCGCCCACTTTGGTGAGTACTACAAACCCGCCTTTTTTTTTCACACATTTAGGTAGGGAAATAATTTAGGATGCAATTGTGTTGTAGGTTGTGGTGATGCAATTGTGTGCGCGAGCGATGTAGATAAGAAGCATCTCACCATAATCATCTCATCATGATGCAATTGCTTAGGGTCAGGGTAGGGACGGTTGCGTCGTGACACATCAAATTGTGTGGCGCAACTGACTTTTTGAGTCACATATGCAATTGGGAATGATGTAATTGAGATTTTGAGATGTAAGCATTGTATGAAATGACACATTTGAAATGTAAACAATGAAATTGTAGTTGTAAGCCAATGTAAAATGTGTATGACGCATTTGACAAAAAAAGCAACATAATTGCCTGGTTAATATTTTTCCCTAGAGTAGGATATTTTGACTTGGTCAAGGTAGGTCCAATAGATCATTTGAAGATTTTGGATTGACATGATGGCTTGTGTGATGAATTTAGGTTTTTCTACCTCATATCTACACACGAGAGTCATGACGAGATGTATTTCAACTATAGGACCAACTTGATGAGATGGAGAGATAGGGGTTGTTGGATCTTGGTCTATTATGTTACCTATATGCTCGTTATCAGGGCAAATAGGGGCATGTTGACAATGTTGGTGGAGAGATGGCACTCTAAGACTTTCAACTTGCATTTGTCGATGGGGGGGAAACTGTCACCCTCGAGGATTTCTACAAGATTCTACGGCTTCTGATTCATGGCGAAAGGATACGATATGACCCCGCTCAAGGTTTGCAGGTGATATATGATTATTATGAGTGTGATGATGATTCAGACCTTGGGATCTAGGGAATAAGATCATATGGGAGACCCTGGTAGAGAGGTATGATAGATATGATTACGTGTTATGCACACTGATAGCAGGGGTGATGATTCTTGATTGTCAAGGTCATGGTTTCCTAGTAGGCTAGGGAGAGATGCTTGGGGGGATGGTCTAGGATGGGATAGTGTATGCATGGGGACCATGCCTATTGGTTATGTTATACTTTCAGTTGCATGATATTGCATATAGGAGAGGATAGAACTTGAGCTACAAGGTCACATTGCTCATGATATGGGCTTAGGAGCATATAGCAGTGTTTTGACCACCAATGGTACATCAGGTGTGTGCGGGTGCTCCATATGCATATATATCGGGGTGCCCTGACATATACACATGTGGGAGATGTTAGCTGTTGGAGACATGTACTAGATACATTAGTGAGCTTCATATAGAGTCCATACAAAGACTGTGATTTGTGGGTCGATGAGGATGATCACCTACCTTGGTGCTGACAACCAAGATACCTTATCGGGCAAATAGTTCAGAGTCATCACATTATCGAGATGTATCTTCCAAAGTGGGTTAGATGAAAATTTGGGGAGAGGCAAGGTGTTCACATGGGTATAGATAAGTTCACACAGTCCTCTCGAGAGGTTCATCCATGGTGGCCACAAATAGTTATGACCATAGTCATGCAAGAGATTGATGCCTTGCAACCATTAGATTTGGGTTGGAGAGGAGGTGATGTGGATGCGAGGACTACATCAGAGTATGATTCCTGGTGGTTGATTCATCGACCATTGCCATTGATAGATCTAGAGTAGCCAGTGCCTGTAGAGTGAAGAGGAAGGGACCTAAGAGGTCAGAGAGGTGGAGGGATAAGAGATGGGGGACAAGGAAGAGGATGGGGAGATGGAGGAGGAGGGGATGGATGAGGAGATGGTCGGGGAGGTCATGGAGGAGACCGACATAGGAGGATGAGGGATGGAGGACAGTGGGTGATGAGATAGTTACCACCAATCTGAGAGAAGGAGGAGATGGAGGAAGATCAGCCTCAGGTGAGGGCAGTGGTAGAGGTGGTAGTGTAGGAGGGAGAGCAACATGTTGAGATTCCTTCTTTAGAGGTGGCACACCCAAAGGTTGAGGCGATGGATTTCGAGGGGCATGGAGAGGGGAGATAGGAGGAGCATGTAGAGGAGGTAGAGATGGATATGGCAGAGAGAGTCCTCTGAGAGAGGATTATTATGGGGATGGATGAGGATGAGGGATTGGAGGGTCGAGAAAATGAGTGTAGTGCAGAGTAGAGGGTAGCCATCCCGCAGGCTTGGGTACAGGCCCTAGAGGCAAAGCTTAGGATAATGATGGCAGAGCGAGATGGCCTTAAGGCCAAGAGGGACAATCTCTAGACAAAGAGAGAGACCTAGTAGTCATTAGTCGATAGCAGAATGATCATCCCAATCCCTTTCCAAGACAAAACACAGACAACAAGCAAAGAAAAGAGGTCATGATCCATCATCATTCCTCTAAATCCTTTAATAGGACATCCTCGAGGTAACTAGTAACATGACCTAGTACCAATCAAAAGGAGAAGAAAAACCTAAACCAACAAAGTGTTTGCTAGAGATATAGTGTTTTCCAAGAATATTGATAAGATTGTTTGATATGATTGATTAGGTTGACCAAGATGACCGAATTTAATTGATAAGTTTACAAAGGTTGAAAAATTGATTTCATTGATTACGCCTGGTTTTAGGAAAGACATATCCTAATTAAGGAAAGATCAATTGACCAAGATGACAAGATTGATTGATTTTGATAAAGTGATTGATATGACTGATGGATGTGGCGATGCCTAATTTGAGGAAAGACATATCCTGTTGGAGGAAAGTAACACATCCGATAAAGTTTCTTGATTGACCATTGTTGATAAAGCACGTAACTACAAGAAAGGCATATCCTGCTTAAGGTGAATGGCCAAATTGACCAAAGAAAAAGACTAATCTCAGGAAGGACACATCCTAATAAAATACAAGAGAGAAGAATGAATGAGACAAATGACATAATGCCCCACTTTGATACAAGGCCAATGACCTATTTAGTTGATTGACAATAATATGATTGATTGATTGAAGATGAAAGATTTGTTGGTTATGCTTGTCTATTCATTTATGATTTGGTTTGAATGATGATTGCTTTGCAGACAAAGAACAAAACTAGACTTGAAAAACCCTAAAGGACTGACCTAGGGCCTTGAGGGCTCATCGATTGATGGCCTTTCCTACGTTGTATACACAAAGACCTCATAGATTGACATGACTTGACTTTATTTTATTTGAAAAAAGATTGAGTCATGATTTTATTTGGACAAACCTAAAAGGATTGACCTAATGTCTCGAGGGCTCATTTAAGATGAGCATTTCCTATGTAGAAAATGCATAGAGACAACATAGTTCAACCACTCTCACACAAACCTGACTCTATTTTTGGAAGATTTTGAAGGTTTTTATGAATTTTTTTAATTTTTGATGATTTTATGATTATTTTTGGATTTTTTATGTTTTAGGATATTTTTTTTGATGATTTTATGATTTTTTTTTGGATTTTTGATGTTTTATGATTTTTTTGGATTTTGATGGTTTTATGAAATCTAATACCATGCATAGGTCCCATGAAGACATAAGTCAAGGAATTACCCCCAGTTAGGTGTAGGACCAATTTAGTATGTGCAAGAAGAATCAATAGATGAATGCAAAGAATGATCATGAAGGCAAATGGTACTAAATTTCAGTGGTTCTCAAACCATGATAAGGTTGACAAAGCTTTCTTATTGACGATGACATGTGTGAATGAATGAGTGAAGGATGGAAGACTAGGTGGAGTGATAGTATACAAATGATCATAGACTAACTACACATGGTTCCTGTTTGTCAGGTTTTCACCATGGTAATTAACCAAAGTGGTTTTCACTTTTGGACGAATTATTTCTCTTTACTATTTTTTTTTTTTATATTTTTGACTTTTTGAAGGGATACTCTGAGAATCAAGTGTAGTACTTGCGAAGGTACATGTTGATAGGTTTGGGAAATGGTTCTGCTTCAAGAGTAGAAAGATGATAAGCACCAAATCCATATGTTGTTGTGATGATATAAGGGACCAACTAATTAGCTTCAAACTTTTTGGGCTTTTCTCGATCTACTTGATTCTTTGGATTTTCTTTCAAGACTAAGTAACCAATGTCAAAGCTTCTAGGTGAAATCTTCTTATTGTAGCTACATCAAAGGTGATTTTGATATGCTTGCAAATGTGTCAAAGTATTCTATCTCTTTTCATCCAATAACTCTAGCTCATGTAGATGAGATACACTGTATTCTTCTTGATCAATCAATCCTTGCATAGACTTGTAGGGATGGTAACTCAATCTCCATAGGAAGTATGGCTTCAGATCCAAAGATGAGGGAATATGGAATGGCTCTTGTAGGGGTGCGAACACTAGTATGGTAGGCCCATAGAGTAGGATTAAATTGTAGGTGCTAGTCATGACCAACATCGTTGACAGTCTTCTTTAAGATTTTTAGGATAGTCTTATTAGATGCCTCAGCTTGGCCATTACCCTGGGGGTAATGCGGGGTAGCAAAATGGTGTTGGATATGAATTTTTTCACAAATTTCATGGACATCTTGATTCTTAAAAGGGAAACCATTATCTGTAATGATGGAATGTGAGATACCATAGTGACATATGATGTAATTTAGGATGAACTTGGCTATCTACTTTCTAGTAATCTAGATCATTGGGATGGCTTCGATCCATTTTGTAAAGTATTCAATAGCAATGAGGATAAAATTATGTTCAATAGCAGAGGTGGGATGGATCTTTCCTATGAGGTCGAACCCCCATTGAGAAAATGGCCACAGTGACATAAGCAGATGTAGTTCCTAAGTTGGAGCATGTATAAGATCTCCATGAATCTGAAATTGGTGACATTTCTTCACAAAGTGATAGGCATCATGTTCCATTGTAGGCCAATAATATCTCATCCTCATGAAATTTTTAGATAGGTTCAGACCAATAGAGTGATCTCCACATATACCATGATGTACCTCTTGTAAGACTAGTTGTGCTTCATTTGAGTTGCAACATCGAAGGAGGGTGCTATCTAGGCTACAAAGAAAAAGGGTATCTCTGATGATGGAATATTTAGATGCTTGTTAGATAAAGGTTTTATGTTGGTTCAGGGACAAGTCAAGAGGGATAATTTGGTCATGAAAGTAATTTTAAATGTCTTGTACCAAGGAGAATTGAACCCAACAAGTTCATAGATAAGTTCATTTTTGGGGACATCAAACACAGGGGCCAACAATTGTTCTACCAAGAACTTATATTGCAATGCATTGTTAGGAATGTCCAAGAAAGATCTAATTGTAGCCATTGCATCAACTACTTTGTTATAGATTCTTGGTATCTACTCTAAGGCAATAGCATGAAATTATAGTTAAAAACTATCCACCATGCACTTGTAGGGAATCAAATTCTCATCATTGGTGTTATAATCATCATTAACTTGCATAATCACTAACTGAGAATCACCATGGACTTGAAGATCCTTGATTTTCCATTTTATTGCCATTCATAGACTTGCCAATAATGCTTCACACTCAACTATGTTATTAGTGCATGGAAATGCTATTCAAAATGACTCGGGAATGGAATGTCCTTGAGGTGTGTTGAACATAATACCAATTCCTAAACCATGACTTGTGTAGGATCCATTGAAGTACAGTTCCATATTGTTGGTGTTTCTATGACAAAGATCGATTCATCTAGGAAATTGGATATCAAAGGATGATCTTCCTTTACTAGTGCATTTGCGAGTTGGTTAGCTATCACTTGTCCTTTTATTTCTTTTCAGTCAATGTGTTCAATTTCATACTCACTTAAGATCATAACCCACTTAGCTAGTCTTCCTATCAGAGTTGCTTTGCTAAGGAGATATTTCAAAGGATCAATTTTGGGAATTAGTTTTGTCTTGTGATTTATCATGTAATATCTCAACTTTTGTGTTGTAAATACAACTACTAGACATGCTTGTTCAATAGGGCTATATTTAAACTCATATTCAACTAAGGTGTGACTGATATAATAAATTGTTTGTTCTTTTCCATCATTGTCAATCTGTGCTAACAATTCCCCCAATGTTGATGTAGTTACTATCACATATAATATCAAATGTCTTCCATCAATTAGAGGAGTAAGAATTGGTGGATTCAATAGATTATTCTTGATCTAATAAAATTCTTCTTGGAATTTCTCTATCAAATTGAAGGGAATTCCTTTCTATAACAAATGTTGAAATGGATGGATCTTGCTTTCTAGTTGAGTAATGAACCTACGGATTGATTGCAATCTTCCTTGTAATGTTCTCAACTGAATAATGTTGGTTGGAAGTGGCATGTCTAAGATAGCTTTTACTTTGGCAGGATCAACTTCTATTCCTCTATGAGAGACAATATATCCGAGGAGTTTTCCTAATTGGACCTCGAAAAAACACTTCTTTGGATTTAAGTTGAGTTTATACTTTTTGAGTCATGTGAAAATCTTGTCCAAGACTACTAGGTGACCACTTCATCCTAAGGATTTTAAGAGAGGGTCATCGACATAGTCCTCCATAAGTAAGTGCATATAATCATGAAAATAGTAGTCATGGCTCTCTCATATGTTGCTCCAACATTTTTAAGTCCAAATGACATGACATTCCAATAGAAAGTTCCCCAAGCACATGTGAAAGCTATTTTTGGTTGATCTTTAGGAGCAATTCTTATTTGATTATAACCTAAGAATCCATCCATAAGTGAAAGCATCTCATATCCAGTAGTAAGGTCTAATATGATGTCAATGTTTGGTAGAGGAAAATCATCTTTAGGACAAGCTTTGTTAAGATCTCTAAAATTCATGCATACTCTAATTTGACCATTTGGTTTTGTGACAGGAACTAGGATTGATATCCAATCTACGTAATCAATAGAGTGAAAGAACCCAACATCCAAGAGTTTCTTCAGTTCCACCTTGACCAAAAGTGCAATTTGTAGGTGCATTTTTCTTAACTTCTATTTATATGGTTTGGTATTTGGTAACAATGGTAGGTGATGCAAAACAAGTTAGGGATCTAGTCTAGGCATATCAACATATGACCATGCAAAACTAACTTTTTTTTCTGAAAAGAATGTTGTAAAATCAGGTTTTTCCTTGGTGGTCAAAGATGTTGCCAACTGTATGATTCTAGAATTATCTTGTGTTCCAATGTTCACTTCTTCTATTTCTTCTATAAGCAATGATGATCTCTCTCAGTCTATAGGGAGATATTCTAGTCCTCCATCCTCGGGCACCTCAAAGAGATTTTCACCTTTGGATACATCCTTTATTTTTACTTTTTCATGGTCAATAGGTGCCTTTCGGTTTTCACTTGAAGACCTATTATTTTCATTTTTACTTTTTTCATTTTCACTTTTGTGACTAGAGGATAGGACAGCCTCACCAAAATATGTTGCATAATTAAGCTCTATGGAAAATCCAACCTTATTATCCCCACTTGGTATTGCTTCACAAAGTCCCATGAACTCATCGATTGTTTCGTCATTCTTGAATGTATCCAAAATTGGTGGTTCCTTTTGATACCAATCTATAAGTTGAGGGTAGACAAGGGGTAAGCCATCATCAATATTGTCAAGGTTCAGGGTGTAAGTAGATAGAGTAAAGACAAAGGTAAAGTCATCAGGTTCCCAAGAGGTGGAATCAATGGTTTCCTAGAAGTGTTTGATCCACTCTTCTCTTTCAAAGGGACCTTTGGATGGGAACTTGGTAGGTTTTGCAGGGGACCAATTGTAAGCATTTGATTGAATTTTTCTTCAAGGGGGGGCTCATCAAGTTTTCCAAATAGTTTATCAAGGTCCATGAAAGTAGTAGAGGATAGGGAATCCCATTCATATTCATTGGAATTGACATCAAAATCCCAAGAGTCCTCATATGTTTCAATCTCATCTGAAGCATCAATGACCTCACTTGAAGGTAACCCGATACCCTAGATAGTCACTTTTACTAATACAAACCCCAACCCTTGGTGCTTTAGTAATTTAGGAGGTTGTAAGGGTTCCAACATTCCTTGTTTATTTATTCCAAGGCCGTTGTGTCCATCATATCCTTGTTGTTTCATTATTAGGAACCCTTTTGGATATTGTTCAACTAGTAATTTCTTAGTTTCAATGTCCTCCTCTTCTCTATATAACCATGTGAGAATGTGGTCATCCAAAGAATATTTGGCTAGTTCCCCCATTTAGTGAATATGGTAGGGGGATTATGAATGATTACTTTGGGTTGCACGAGATGCAGTTTTCCATAAGACTTTGGTGATTTAGGTAATTTTCCAATGAAAAAGAGATTCTTCATGTTGTATTCTTCGCATCCCCTATCTTCAATCTCAATCTTTGGTTTGGAAGGTGTGGTGAATGAGGTGGATGATTTGACAAGGGTAGATGGATCAATGTAGTTAGATGGATTGGTGAATGAAGTGGAAGATGAGGACTCTTGATTGATGGGCACTTGGCATTCAATAATTCCTTTTAGGTTTGTGTAATACTGAATAGGATTAGGGTCATCTAGAATAGTAATTTTAGTGCCATTGTACGAGAACTTGAGGCATTGGTGGTAGGTGGACAAGATAGCCCTCATGGCATGGATCCATGGGTGGCTAAGGAGAATATTGTAGTGTAAATCTAGATCCAAGACATGAAACATTATGTTTTGTACTGCTGGATCAACTCTTATGGGAAGTGAAATTATTCCTTCAGATGAATGCTCAACATCATCATAAGCTTTGATCACAATTTTCTTGGTTTGGTCTATGCAATAATCAGAGTTTCCCAATGCTTTCACCAATTTTAGTGAGAAATTTTTCAGACCTACTCCATCGTCTACTAGGACTCATCTGATCTTGTGTTTATTGACACATACTTCAAGGTGTTTACAAAGGAGTTCCAAAATAGAAATTTGTGCAGGAGTATTCCCTAGCTAGTCTAGGAGATTATACTAACTTTTTGGCTACAGATTAGAAGGTGGTCCTAGAAGAGTTATCTTAGCTCTACGAGTGGTAACAACAAATTCTGAACCTGGCTTATTTATGGTAATCATCGCAATGTGATTATCGAAGGGTCTTATGTTAAGAATAATAGTGCTCTAACCATGTTTGATGGCTACATAATTGGATTTTTGGTCATTCCCTGAACTGGAGACTTTTCCTTTGTCATGGTCCTGGAAGGGAGTTTTGAATATGGTATGATCAATATTGGTTTTTCCTTGTGAATCTCCTATCGATATGGTTCCATTTTCAATAAGGCCTTGAATGATATTCTTGAGTGTCAAAAATCTAGTTGTTTTGTGTCCTTTTCCATGGTGATATTCATAGTATTCATCTTCCTTCCACTAATCAGGTTTGATCAATGAGGGTTCATAATTTTTGATATTTGGTAGTGTGATGACACTATATTGTAAAATTTGTTTAAGGACTAATTTTATGGGTTCACCCAATTGAGTGTATGTTCTCTTGGCACGGTGTTTGATGTGTTTGATGTATTTGATAAAGAAGGACCTTTGAAATGAAGGAAACCTTTCTCAAGGATCTCATAAAAATTTGTGCAACATTGGATTTGTAGACTACTCATCTCTTTGTCAAGGTTCTCAACAAACATGGTGATTAATTGTTCCTCAGGAATGTGACAAGGGAACTTGCTAACCAGACCTCACCATCTCTAGTAAAATGAGGTAAGTGATTCCCCTTCTTCTTGTTTGGTTGTGCTTAATTTTGCAAGGGTGGCATCATTTTTAATGTTAAAGGTAAAGTGATTAATGAATTTATCAGCCAATTCACCCCATGTTCTAATCCCTGGGGGGAGATGTGCAAACCAATCTAGGGCTGGCTTCATGAGACTTCATGGGAATAGTCTCATCAAATAGGTAGGATCATATGATACTTCCATACATGATGTGTTAAATTCTCAAAAAATTTCTATTGGATCCCCCGCCCCTTATACTTAGGAAAAGGTGGTGTCATGAAATGAGGGGGAAAGGGAGGAATGCACAATTTTTTGACAAATGTAAAGGGTCACAATTCATCCATGGAATAGGTCTTCTTGTTGGTCCCCAATTGCATGTTTTTCATTTGTTGTTGGATGGTCTGTATTTGTTGCATCAAAGTATCTGCGAGAGATGGTGTTGTATTTGTTTGATTTGGTGTCATGGTGTTGGTGTTGAGTTCATATGTTAGGTTTGGATTAGGATTGGTATTTTGAGGCATGGGACCTTGGTTACCATATTGATGTGTGTTGTTTTGGTTTGGAATGAAATTGGAATTTAGGTTTGTCTTAAAGGTCATGTTTGCATTTGGTATAGCATTTTGGAATTGAGGTGTAGACCTTTGATTTGTTCCTTGGATTTGAAAATTTGGTCCTTTATTTACATTTTAGAAAGATGGTGTAGGTCCTTCATTAGCATTTTAAAATGATGGTGTAGGCCCTTGATAATCATTTTGAAATGATGGGGTAGGTCCTTGATTAGTATTTTGAAATGACAGGGTAGGTCCTTAATTAATGTTTGAGAATGTAGGTCCTTGCAATGTATGATTGGGCCCTTGATTGGTGTTTTGATTTGGGATCCTTCATGGGACAATGTGAACCTTTCTAGATTTATTTGGTTGATGTTGATTTGATGAGGGCGTGATTTGAAATTAGAACGAAGGACCTTGGTTTGTGTTTTTAAGTGTAGGTATAGGACCTTGATTTGTATTTTGGAATAAAGGTGTGGGACCTTGTGAGTGGGAACTTGATTCATTTTTTGAAAAAGGGGATTTGTAAAGGTCTTACCCATGGAATTTGATGAACTTCCAAATGTGAAATTTTGTCCTTGTGTAGTAATATGGGTCACCTTTTTTTCAAATGTGGAGATGCTAGGGATGTGTGTGGTAGTGGTGGTCATGTGTGTAGTTGTCCCAAGTGGTATGGTTGAAATTTTTTGTGAAGAGGGCATCCCTAGTGCAAAAAGATTTTGGGTATCTTCTTCTACAATGGTTGAGACATCAAAGTCTTGAGGGAGTTTGGCACCCTTTTTAGCTAGTGCATAGAAGAATCTATTAGGGTCAACACCAACGAGTTGATCAACCATGGTTTTAGGTAGACTGATTAATGATCAAGAAAAATGATAAGGTGACTAAATAATGCTAAGTTAATGAACAAAGGTAATGGTGCAACTAAGGTTAAGATGAAATTAAGTTATGTTTTTGTGTTTTTTGGATATAAGGATGCAAAGTTGAAAGTTACATGTAAGGCTAAGAATTGATAGGATGATAATGAAGCTATGGTCAAAGGGTATGATATGAATCTAAATGAGACTATGGTAATGCTAAGGATATGAATCCTATAATTTGAGAAAGAGGATGGAAACCAAGTTAATGTAGGTCCAAGATAACAAATCCAAATTTCCTTGACTTTTGTGACAATCAAGATGATAATTTTGACAAGGTTGAGTCTAGGCTAGGACACAAGCTTGAGACTCAAATTTGACCAAGGTGATAATGAAAAGGGTTGGTAAAATGAAGGGTGAAGGTCAATGACAAATTGGATAAGCAACCAAGGACTGTCCAAAAACTTAGTAGTCTTCCTAATGTCTAAAATTTGAAAGGGAGATGCAACCTGAAGTTTAAGATTAATTTATGGAATACAAAGGATGGGGAAGGTAACCTATAATGAAATGTAATCCTAAATGGCAATGCTGGATTGAACTGGTAATGGTCTACAAGTCTCTGGTTGAGCAGTTAGGGTCACTATAAAATGAATTGATTGGATTTTAGACAAGGATTTTTGAGAGTTTATGGTTATCAAGCAATTGCGGAACTATTTTTTGCAAATGCATTGTTTCAAGTTGTGGGTTTCTAGAATGCAATTACGGTTCAAAATGATAGTTGTGGCCCAATTTTCTACAAATGTGGTTCAATATAATAGTTGTGGTTTTCCAATTATCAATTTTGGCACAAAATATCAGTTGTAGGCCTGTTTTTGATAGTTGTGGTTCACATAGTGTTGATTTTGTAGTTTTGACTTGGTTTTTGAGTGAATTTTGACTGATTTTGATGAAATTTGATTTGGAAAACATAGAATATAGTCTCAAACACTTTTTTTAGGTTTTATTTTAGATGTGAAAAATTTTTGACATCAAGATAAAACACACATAGAAAACATGTACAATCCTATGGTTGGCAAGGAAACCATTGGTTGATATCCCCACTAGGATTTCTCCAACCACTTAAACAAGGAAAAAAACTAGAGACTTGGTGGCACTAGCTCCCCTCCATGACACTAACTTCTTGAGCTCACCAAGTATCATTCCTGAAAGAGGAATTTTTGTCTCGACACATGCTTAGTGAAGATGTGGGCGGCTTCAGAGGTCCGACCTCCTATGATCAACATGCATATAAAAGGTTTTTGGCCACTAATACAAATTGGTTCTTAGTAAGGGCATTTGTTCAAGGTGGCCATACATGTGGAAAAATTACCTCAAGATTATGGTCAATCAAGAGGCCTCCCAGTCCCTTCCTAAGAAAGGATTTTAACATAGCTCACAGGGCTACTGAGGGTGGCACTTGTCAGTATGACACATCTGCACCTTTTGCTAAATGTCTTTCATCAAGAAGCACTTTTATTATATAGTGGTTTGGAAGATCTTGGATTTAGCTTGCTACCGCTTGGGTCATTCCCACCTTCCTAAGTGGGGTGGTAGGCCCTCTAAAAGAAAAGGTAAACAATAGCAAGGAAGTATGTTGTTTCTAATCTCCTAGATCGCACGAAGGGTAAGGAGAGAGCATACGTAACGCCTTTGTCTCACGCTTGCATGGTGTTCATTTTAATTCCAAAATAAAAATGTGGGGGGTGGTTATGCAAGATACCAAGGGAATTATTTTGATCCTCAAGATCACCAAGTGGCATGAGAATAGAGCATACACATCAAATGGCACAAAGCAAACCACAAACCATGAAAGACACTTGTAAATTTTAACCTTTGCTTATGATTTGAAGACACTTGGATTCTTTTTATGCCACTGATGTTTTAAGCATGTTAATTTTAATACCCATGAGTAAGAAAATGCATTTTGTTGTTCATTTTAAAACCTCATGAATGTGATATGCATGTTCATTTTACCCTTATCATCCTGATCCAATTTGTACTTGTGGAAAATAAACAAAATGAAATTGCTTAAATCTAAACTAGTAAAGAGCTCAATTTTTTTTTTTTTCTAAAGAAACAATTTTTTTGAACTACTTAGATCCAAAGCCACACACTAAAAAGAAACTATTAGAACACAAAAACCCTAATCTATTTGAAAACCCAAAAGGAAAAACTCGAATGAGCTGAAAACAAAAAATTGTATACCTAATCAAGCGATTGCATCATTCGGGTTTGCAAATGTGTCACTATGTTGTGTCACAATATATCAATTGCATCATTATTTCAAATCTTAAACCTTTGCATATAGATGCATCACTGTTTTTCATGGATGTGTCGTTAGTTTTGAATCCAGTTTCCCACCTAGCATTTGCGTCGTTTCTCTTAGTAGATGCATAATTTCTCTGTAGTTGCATTGTTGTGTGTCTTAATTACATTGTTTCATATGAAAACATAAAAAAAAACAAGAAAAAGTCATACAGATCCTACAAAAACTTTCCTTCACATCGGGTTCACCAATGTAAGATGGGTTAAAATAAGCCAACCTAGATCCTAGTGACAACCACAACACTACTAAGCCAAAAACCAATCCAAAACAAGAGAAAACAATCAAAACATAAGGAAAACAAAACAATCAAATGAAAAAACTCCCCATCCTTGAACTTGAATCACTTCCCTTGTCCCTCCTCATTCTTCTTTTGCAAATATTCCCTCAGATTTTTAGTTGATATTATGCAAATATCTGCAAATTGTAAGCAAGAAAATTGGAGATAAGTGGTTGTTAAGGAAAAAAATGGAGGAGAAAGGCTTCTTTAATAGATAGCCATTCAAATGGATGGTCAAGATCAAGCTTCTAGAAAGATTCCAAGATCAATGGGTGAGAAGACATGCAACAAAAGAAAGGGGAGGTTACAAAATGGACGGTCAAGATTAGAAAGGGCCCATAGATAATCAAAGGATGAGATTCGAAAATGCCATAGTGGAGAAAGAATATGGAGGAATTAAAACATGAAAATACTTAATTCATGAGAAGGAATCTCTGGACAAGTGGAGGCATAAATAATTTATTTAAATTATTTATTTGAAGAAAAGACAAGTGGGCATTTGATTAAAATAATTTATAAAATCATTTTAATTAAATAAGAGGAAATGGGAAAAGAACATTAAATAATTAATTTGAGTTAATTATTTAATAAAAAAAAGGTTTGAGACATAATTAAATAATTTTGACAATTATTTAACTATAGAAGAATTCAAAGATTAGTGAATAGTCAAATAATTAATTTTAATTATTTAACTATAGACGAATGATGATAAGAAAATAATTAAATAAAATGATTTATTTAATTATTGAACAAAAAGGGGGAATTAGTGATGCAATTAATTTATTTAATTGATGAAGATAGAATAAAGTTAAGAAGTGAATTAATTAAATAATTAAAAAATATTTAATTAATAGAGGAACATGATCAAGAATAATTGAATAATTAAAATTATTTCATAATGTGAAGACGAAGACCAAGAAAAATGACGCTCGTAGACTAAGACATTTTTCAGTGTCTACAATAGCAATCCTTATTAATGTAGCAAATAGACATGATGCACCAGGGTATTAATGACCAAGGTAGCTTTGAATGTATTGTGTGGACTTTGACTCTACAAACAAGGAGTATTATTGCTCATACCAGATATATGAAAACCTTGTTAGAGCGTATGGGTGAGAAGCTCAAAACATTTTAGAGCAATTACACATAGAGGTATGGAGTACCTAACATGCAATCACTACACGAATTGACCCAAAATGACTTCCAAACACAAAACAAAGCAATTGCTCACTATGGTAGTATTGCAAAAATATCCAACAAATAGAACAGACAGAAAATCAATGATCAATGCCTCATTTCTTCCTCTCTAAATCCTTATGGACATCCTCAATAGATCTTGAGACTGAGACAATAAGATAAATCAAAAGATAAGATCACAAAAGATAAACAATGTTGTAGTAGCAGTTGACATAGATGTTTTGATTTTTCATGACGTTATCCATCAATGATGCCTATTGTAGGAATGGTTTATTTGTTAAGACACATGTCAGGATGTTGATGATGATTTTCAAAAGGCGGGGTAGTTATCACCTAGGCATTGTTTTAGTCTGATAGTGATCAAGTCTATGATTGTTTTGGTTGGAAGTTTTGGATTTTGATGTTTTCTTTACTTGCTAATTACATTGTCAAAGGTTGAAGGAGATGATTTTTTTATTATGGATGGAGAGTTTATTGCATATAGGAGATGATGGAGATATGAATTTTGAGATTTTTTGAATGTTTTTGTGCTTTTGATGTTATTTGATGTTGTTTTGATTTTTTTTGAAGATATTTGGATTTTTTGGTGTTTTTGAGAGATTTAGAGACCAAGATAGAAACCTAAAGGGGACTATCTTAACACCTCAGGGGCTCATCAATGATGGCCTTGCCTATGTATGCATAGAGATGACATAGTTCGACTAGCCATGATTGACATTGTTTTTGGAGTTTTCTGACTGTTTATGAATGCTTTTTGGATTTTGATAGGATATTTGAATGTTTTTAGATTTTCAACCAAGTTTAAAGACCAAGAGGGAAACCTAATGGGACTGACCTAGTGCCTCAAGGGCTCATCGATGATGGCCTTTCCTATGTTCTACACACAAAGATAACATAGTTCGATTATTTTGACTCAATGCAGCTTGTGTAGGGATGACCTGTAATGTTTTTAAGATTTTTTATGTTTTACAACTTTGTTTTTGATTTTGAAGGTTTTCTAGATGTTTTTTATTTTTATAGTTTTTTGGATGTTTTTTATTTTGATGGTTTTCTAGATTTTTTTGATTTTGATGGTTTTATGGATGTTTTTGGGATGAACAAGGATTCAATTCACTACTAGGTTTAGGAGGTTGCCCCCAATTCAAAATAGGGTTACATTTATTAGGGATGGGTGGATAAAATGGATGATGGATAAAGATGGTACAACAAGGCTCAACACTTGATCAGTTATCAAGCCATGGTTGGGTGCATGTTTTATTATGCGATGGATGGAGTGGATGCGATAATAGATGTATAGTGTTGATAGATGAGGATGCAGTATTTATTTAAACATAGCTCCTATTTACCTAGTTTTCACTATAGTACCAGTCCTAGAAGCACCACAAGGTGGTTTTCACTTAAAGGACAGCTTATTTCTCTTTACTATTTTCTTGATTTTTTTTTTCTTGGGATATTTTGATACGCTAGGTGTAGAAATTGTTTAGATGGTTGTCGTTAAGAGGTCCAACTAGAGTTTCTCCTTCTAGAGTAGCCAACTAATATGCTCTAGAGCCATAGCTTACTATGATGATGAATGGACTTAGCTAGTTTGGTTCAAAATTTCCTTTCCCATATTGATTAAGCTAGATCTTCTAATTTTCCTTCAGGACCAAGTCACCAACTTGAAAGTTCCTATTTCTGATTCTCTTATTATAGTTTCACTTGAGCTAATTTTGATGGGCCTTGAGATGGTTCAATGCACTCAAGTGTCTTTCATCTAACAGTTCAAGCTTGTTGAGTCTGGATACCCAATACTCTTTGTTGCTAACAAGATCCTTCAATGATACTCTCAAGGATGGGATTTCAACCTCTATAAGAAATATTTCTTCAAATCTGTAAACCAAAGAAAAGGGAGTCACACCTGTAGGTGTGCAGATGCTAGTTCTATAAGCCTATAAGTCTATGTTTAGCTCTAGGTTCCAATCACGGTCGATGCCATTAATAGTCTTCTTTAGGATTTTTAGGATGGTCTTATTAGATACTTCAGCCTGGCCATTTCCCTAAGCCTAATATAGGGTTGAAAAATGGTGTTGGATAGAGAATCTCAAGAAAATCTCCTATAAATCTTGGTTATTATATGGATTTTTTTTGTCTATTATGATAGTCTACGGGATATCTATCGAATAGTTAAGAATACACTTGGCTATTTGTTTTCTTGTGATATAAGTTTAAGGAATAACTTCTATCCATTTTGTAAACTACTCTATGGAAGTTATGATGAATTTGTGTATGTTGGATGACTTTGTTGATATCTTCCCTATTAAGTCAAGTCCCCACTAAGAGAAGGGCCATGGGGTAGTGATAGGACACAACTCTTGCATTGGTGCATGCATAAGATCTCCATGTTGTTGGCATTGACGAAACCTCTTAGAATAATGAATTGTTCTTGCTCCATTGGTGACAAGTAGTATACTATCTGTAGAAAATTTTGGACTAGGTTAGGTCCACTAGAGTGAGACCCACAAACACCTTTGTGTACCTCTTGCAAGGCAGTATTTGGTTCTTCCATGTTGAGACTTTGGTGGTATTAGGTATCTCGAAGGATGGTAAATTATGAAGTTCAATGGATAAAGGTTTTATTTTGATTGGTTGTTAGGTAAGGTGGTATGATTCCATGTTGGATATGGATAAATGTGTCTTCATACCAAGGCGAGAAAAGACCAACAATATCACACATGATTTTAGATTCTAGGATATTGAACACTGGTATAAGAAACTATTCCACTAGGAATTTGTATCTAAGAATGTTCTCGAGTATGTCAAGGAGTGAACTAATAGTGGCCATATCATTGGCAGCTCTATTGTTAACCCTTGGGATCTATTCAAAGATGATGACCAAAAAGTATTGATTGAAGCTATCCACCATTCTCTTGTACGACATGAGCTTGTCATTTTTAGTTTGGTATTCACCATTAACCTATCTTATGACTAGCTAAGAGTCACCATAGACTTGTAGTTATTTGATTTTTCATTCCATGACCATTTTCAACCCAGTGATCAATGCTTCATATTCAACTATATTGTTTGTACAAGGGAAGGAAATCCTATATGCTTTAGGTATACTTGTAGACATGTAAAATTGACCTAAGACTTATCACATATCCTAAATGAAATTTTCTCATCATCAACATCATTATCACTTAATATCACTATATTTCAAAACAATTACATCAAAAACCCTAATTTACTCTATTAATTGAATAATATTACATTATTTAGTTAATTCACTTTTTCATCATTTTTGACTAATTAAATAAATTCCATTTATTTAATAAAGTCCTAATCTAACTTTATTCCTCTTGATTAATTAAATAACATCAATCATTTTGTTTTTCCTAACAACTTTAGGAATAAGAAGAAGGTTTCATTCCCTTTCTATTTACTAGTTTCTTTGGAAAATGGTATAAGGGGTCATAAACACAATCCCAAAAACCCTATCCTCCATGAAGGTTTAATTTTGCTAATTTTTTAGTATGTTAAGGCCTTTACTATCCTTTCTCAACCCAATATTTCCAATGTTGGGAAGAAGAAGAAGAATATTGAGTATGTGATTGGGTCAGAGGATTATTATGACGATGAAGATTATACCCTTGGGTCTGATGCATCCTTGGATGTTGATTTTGAATCTCATGTTGTATTTGAAGTTAAGAAAAGAAAAAATAATCAATCCCATGTCTCCTCTAGGGATGAGTATGCAATAGGAGATGAGGAAGAGGTGGTTCATTCCTTTCAAAAGTCTAAATTTGTGAAGGGTTTGGGTGGAAAAAAGATGAAGGTTGAAGGTAATAAAAGAAAAAATAGTCAATCCCCTATCTTCACTAGGGCTAATGAGTATGAAATGGGAGATGAGGATGAGGTGGTTTGGTCCTGACATAAGTCTAAACCTATGAAGGGGTCGGGTGGAGAAAAGTTGAAGGGGGTTGCTTTGGTTAAGTTGAGCAAGGAGGATCTAATTAACAAGGGTCAGCTAGGGGTCACCTCTATTTCTAATGTACAAAAAAAAGAGGGGTTGAAGAGGAGAAATTATCCTATGAATCTAGGGAGGGACAAGCCATAGGATCATGATGGAAATTTGATGGATGTTGAGGACTAGTTTTTGGAGAAAAACTTGGCTAAGGGTGTCAATGTCTCTACTCAAAAAGGGAAGGAGACCATGGAGAATGTTACTACTAGTAGTAATTCCCAAGAATATTATGTTGTGGACAAGGATGGCTTTAACTTTAGGAGGAGATTATGCCTAACTATATTGGTCTAGTGAAAGAGAGCTCTATCTCCTTGTTCAAGCTTTTCAAATGGGTTTTTAATGAGATGAACTCCACTAATGTCTGGGTTAGAGCTATGAGTAATAATGTTGAAGAGCCCTCTTCTTCTAAGGGACCTAATGTGTAGGATCAAGTCAACAAGGTTCAACTCGAGGTCAATCAGTTACTTGACACTCTCAAAATGGTTGCTGACAAGATGATCAATATGAAAAATACCTACGAGCAAAAGATTGTTGCCCTTGAAGGAGGGTTGGAGTGTGTCAATCAAAAATTGGAGAATGTTCTAGAGGTTAGTAAACATGCTATGTGAAATGAAGTTGACGGTGACATGTTTGTTGAATAAGAAGGCCAAGAAGTGGTTGGGGGACAGTTTTGGAATGAAAGACATGATGGTTGATGGTGGTACACAACAAAATATGACTAGTGATTGAGACCTTCTTCTAGAATCTATAACAAGACCAAATTAAATGCAAAGGTTGGTATTCTTGTTGATGAAGTGGTGGAAGTCATGAATTTCCATCACAAAATCACTGATAGTGATCTTGAAGTAGTGAACATTCTTAAAAATCTCTAGTTTGCTTCTTTTTTTTCCTTTTTTTGGCTATTTGTGTGTTGGTTTTTGGCATCTTTTTGGCTACTTGTTTTTTATTATATGTTGAAGAAATAGTTTATCTTGTAAATGGTTTTGGGGCCCCTTCAAAATATATTTATCCTATAATCGAAAACATCAATTATTTAGTTATGTCACTAATTTACCCTATTCCCCTAAGTCAATTAAACTATTAACACTTAATAGTTTAATTAAATCACTTTCCCCTAAACTTGGATAACTAAATAAATTATTTAAAACATCATCAAAAATATCAAAACAAACAAATACAACTTCATTTGCAAAAGTCAAATATGATTTTCACATTCAACTCAAAAATATTAATTAATTAAATTAGTTAATTAATTATCCTCACCCACTTTTATGATTGAGAAAATTATGATCCCCTGATTACTTGATCTGATTGGTTGATTGATCCATCTATTTCATAACTAATTCATCTAATCTTCAAACCCACTAAAGTCTCAACATGATTTCTTTATTTCCATAGATTATTCAATCTATTCCTCAATCCCACTGAACACTCAAATTGTTTTCTTCAATCACACTAATTACATAATCAAAATGAATTGATTATTCCATCTATTTCCTCTCAACATCTTTCAGCCATTGATCAAGATATTATACTACACGCTCTCAAGTGTTCATTTTGAAACACAAATTCTATATAACAACTTAATTTCTTCTAAAAAATGATCAAAGAATCAACATATTTTACACAATGAAGTAATGCCAAATTCAAAATCGCTCTTTTGACAAACTTTACACACATCTTCAACCAATGACATTGCACAACCTTGAATCTTTTTCACACACAAATGGAGGCTTCACATTGATACAATGAACAATCCAACACTTTGTGAACACACCTTGACATGGGATGGTAAAGCTACATTTTATTGAATTCATTGTTATTGTTTTTTTTCAATTTCTTTTGTGAATTCATTGTTCTTCGTAGTTTTTTTTCATGAGTAATGGGTATGAATCATAGCTTTTGTTTGGATTAGATCAATTTCAATTCAAGCATTGTTTTGATCTCTTAACGCATCATATCAATTTACCCCTTACACATTCTAAAACACCTAGTGGGACCATAGCCCTTAGCACTAACTATTTCATGAGGAATTTTGAAGTTGTAGGTCTTGGAAATGCAATTGAAAAATTTTCACGCAGAAGCTACAAAAAACTAACATGGTAGATTTTTCATTCTTGTTGCAGTCAATTTTTTTTGGCTACTTCTGCATTTTTTGTTCACTTCTGCTTCATTAACAGGGCTGCTTCTTCCTTTTTTGTACACTTTTGCACATAATAGAGCCACACTTGACTTTTTGAAGAACTTTTACTTCCAAAAACAAGTTCACAGGCACACTAAAGGAGGTTGCTTCTGCTTAAAAATTTCACCTTTGCTCTGTTGAACTTTTTTATCTAAAATTTGAAGTCATTTTTCAATTTCTAACACTAACAATTGCTTGATTTGAATGTTTGACAGGTGCTAACATTCATTATGCAATATTTACAGGAGCATGACATGAACTTTTACCCAAGAACAAACTAACAAGTTTTTTACAGGGAAGGTGAATGCTTGAAGATTTAAAGTTTTTTCAAAAGCTTTCATAGTTAGGAATTTTTTTTAATTTGGTATGTAAAATGAACCCCACAAACCAAATGCTTTCAATTGGTGCTCTTAAAAAGAATTTTTTAGAAGCTTTCTAGCTTAGGAAAATCTCAATTTGGTGCTTAAAAAGAATTTTCAGAAGCTTTCTAGCTTAGGAAAACTTTTCAATTGGTCCTATAAAAAAATAACCCCACAAATCCACATGCTTTCAATTGGTGCTCTTAAAAATAAATTTTCAAAACTTTCTAGAATAGAATAAACACTTTGTTGTGGTGCTTTCAAAAATGTGTGCTTTTGACCAAATGCTTTCAATATGTTGACAAAATGATCAATTTACTTTTGTTGACCAATTAAGACAAGGATTTAGAGACTTCAATTGGTGACTAAAATTAGACAAATGCTTTTTGATCTTGCATATTGCTATCTCTTTGTCTGAATCTAGCATATTTCATTTTGGTGCACATAAAAAGAACAAATTTCTATCTTGTACACACTTTATTTCATTTTATTTTATTTTACTTTACTTTTTTATTTTTATTTTATCTTTTTTGAGGCTTAAAAAGAACATTGCAATGAAGTGTATACTATGTATTCTATGTTTGGAAAACTAGGTGTCTATCCTCTCCCCTCATGCCTTTTGGCGATCTTGGGTGACGAAAAGTATCTTGAGTTTCACACATTTTTTTACATTTCAAAGCATACCTTTAGAGGGATTGCCTCTCAATTTGTGAGAGGGAATGACACAAGTGGTACTTTTGTTTTGGTCCATTATATAAATAATAATGGGTGTGACAAAAGTTATCAACCACCTGGTGTAGATGTTCTATGCTGAAAAAAGTCTCCTCTAGTATCTATGAGATATGTAGAACCCCTTTTTATTAAGGGTTAGGAGACCTCTTATTTGAATGAATCACTGCATGTATAGACACCAGAAAAAAATCTCAAACATGACTAAGAACAAATGTTCTAGAAGCCACCCCTTTTTAGCCAAAAACATTATTTGAAGTTGTGCATCAAAACTTTGATTCCGAGAAGTTACTTATCAATTCCAACTTATGGTTGAGCTTAAAACACTCTCCATTCATTGCATGTAAAATCATCCCTTCAGGGCATGAGAAGTGTCTATCCCTAGGGTGTAAATTGTCTTCACAAAATTTCCAAATCTTTTAGTTACTTTGAAAACATCAAACATTTTCTTGAATTAAAATGAACACATCAAAACAAGCATTTAACATGGTTCCCAAACATCAAACCCTTTGAATTTAGTGTGAATACTTTGAAAAGAGCCCTATGTTTGCACTCCCTAAATGATATCTTAAACAAATATCTTTGAAGATTTTTGAATGTTTAGGCTCACATTTCAAGTCGCATTAATAATGAATTAAACCTTGGGAAAATATAGCTTTTAGCATTTCAACTTCCAAGAACTTTGAGTTATTTTATAAGGAAACATGTTTAAAGTTATATAAATTTAGGGTTAAATATTTTTTATTGTTGTGTTGCATGATATCACTTGCCAAAATCTCAAATTAGATCAAACGAAGCTATCCAAAACTATAAAATTCATCCAAATTGTTGTTAATACAAAAATTGGGAAATAAAATTGAACAAAGGCCACTTTTTCTTCTATTTTTTCTGCACTTGACCAAAAACTGGTCACAGTTGACAAAAATCTACCACTTTTGCTCTTTGTCTTATGACAGTTACTAATGAAAATTTAGCGCTTTTGAGAAAACTGAATGCACTTGCTCTAAAATTGCCACAATTGACATATTTTCTTGGTTGCAGTTGACTTTATACTGGCTACTTATGACCAAAATGTTCACTTTTGTACTCACTATTCATCAGACAAAACTTGACATAGGGGCCACACTTGAAATTTTTTACTACATTTTCTTTTTTGATTTGGCTACACTGGACCATAATCTGGCCACAGTTGATCTTTTCAGCTGCTTTTGCTTCAAACCTACCACTTTTATTCTATTTTCTTGTGAAAATCATAAAACCAATCTGAAATTGGTTAGACAATATTTTGAAAAATGCAAACAATTAGACTCCCCCAATATGTCATACAATCCATCATTGATTTACAAAATCCAACACCTCATCTTACTTTTAAAATTCAAAAAAAAAAAAAAAACTTGGATCATTCCTTCACTCAAATGTCTAAGATATCAACATTTTCTTGAACCTTAATGATAATTCAATTAAATTTCCCACAACATATCCTCTAGAAAAAGGTGAAATATTGATCCAATTCTTTCAAACATTTTGAGTTCCAAGAATAGTGTCATCCCAAAACATTGCTCAAACATTAGGGTCTTGAGAATCATGAAAAACCATATCAAAACACCAACACTTTCATCATTTTCACTTTATGGCCATTTGGCATCCAATTGCTCTAGTTCAACAACCAAACCTTACAACACCTATCATACAACCAAGTCTCATACAAATTGAAGGTGAAAAAATGGATGCCATTAGTAGTTTAAGGAGCTTCATATTTGAGAAAAATGAAACACCAACCCAGTTGAAAAATGCAACTAACATCCTAGATAAAGAGGAATGAAGAGAAGATATCACAGTCAAAAGGAATATATTACCACCTCCCACATGGCAATAGGCACCACCCTTCAAAAACAAAAAATACAAAAAACAAATGCAATTTCATTTCCTTAAAACAGAAAATCCAAAAAAACAAATGCAATTTTGTTTCCTTAAAATAGAAAATCCAAAAAACAAATGCAATTTCATTTCCTTAAAACAAAAAATTCCAAAAAATAAAGCATTTTATTTTCATAGGTTAGAAATCACCAAACTTCGACAAAAACTTGACACTTGTTTATGAAAACCACACGTTCATAATACAAAAAAAAAGATGGAAGCAAACAAAAATAGCACTAACATGCCCCCAACAAACACCAAAAATAAAGAAAGTGACCCATGGGGTTATAGACCAAGTGACCTTGTGACTCCTCAAAAGGAACCAACATATAAGGCAACAACAAACCAATCACCTAGTGAGGAAGAGGAAATTTGTAGACAAGGTATGTGTAGGATCATCATGGAAAAAACAGGCCCTTAAGTGGTGGAAAATTCAAAAAAATAAAAGTTAGGCAACTTGACATAAAATTTTGAATAAGTTATCTATATTATTTCAAAAATATTTAAGAATAGAATTTGTAGAAAATTGAATGTAGTTTCTAAACTACTAGGCTCATTTAAAAAAAAAAAATCTATTTGGTGAAAATTTGAAATTTCAATGAGTACTTAAATTTTAGGAAAAAATAAGAAGTAGGTGTCTGTTTGACCACCCTAACCACAATAAAATGATAATATTTTAGCTATAAGTAGAGGACTCATGTCTCGATGTGATGCATATTTTTTGTAATTTTTTTCCAGTAAATAATTAATTATGAATTTTTATTACAAATTTTAAAAATATAAAAAACTTGTATGTTTGACCACCTTAACTTGGTCAAAACTTCATGAAATTCATTTTTTTTAATCCTATAGTATGTGAAGCATAGAATGTGACGCATGTTTCAAATTCAAAAAATGAGATACCATTTGAAAGCTATAGATATTTTTCAATCGGCCTATCAATCAAGACTTTATTTGTAATTCAAATAGAAAACGAATAATAATTATCTATTAAATTCAAAGTAAAGCATAATTTATATTGGTGGAAAGTTGAGAATCTCCTTTAAAGACCCTTTTCATTTCATCAATTTTGGGTAAAAAAAAAGTCGTCAGCCACATACCCATCATATCGCCATTTTTTGGCCCATCATGATCCTGCACATACTCGACAGCAAGTAGCAATGGATAGATCAAACCAAAACCCAAGGGATGTGGTCATAGAAGAAGTGGATAGTGAGGAAGAAATAAATGATGAATAATCCTTTCAACATTCTAACAATCCCAAGGTGCTCAAATTGATGGACAAACTCCTAAGAAAGAATCCAAATACTTATTTCTTCAAATTAGCACAAAGTGGTACTAAGTTGTCTATAGAATTTAATGTATAACGCCTTAAAGATCCCCATCTCATTCCCTTAGGAGATAAATCAATTTTGAGAGAAATACCTAAACCATTGGAGATTCCAAACATGCCACTAGTCTTCTCATAGGGCAATGATCAATCAATGAATAACCTCTTATTTAGAAAACCATCCTGAATCAAACAAGTGGCAGTGGCCCAACAATATCAAGGAGGTCCATATCAATACATTCCACAAGGTAACAGCCCACCTACAAGATAATACATTCCAAAAAACACTTCATATATTGACCCTTCCAAAAATGTGCAAAATCAACAAGGGAAATTTCCACAATAGTACCATCACAAGGTGGGTCCTATGGTCCCCTTCCCAATCAATAGTAACAATAACAAGGTGTACCACATGATACCCTTTCCAATCAACAAGGTGGGCCACATGGTCCCCTTCCCAATCAACAGTACCAACAACAAGGTGTGCCACAGGGTACCCTTAGGGTAACCTTCAATACAGTTCATCCCAACAACAGGGTGTACCGCCAATGCACTACCAAGGTACCCCTCAACAATAACAACAAGGACCTAACCATCCTTACATTAAACAAGGAGCTAACCCTCCTTCCATCCAATAAGGATCTAACCCCCCTTACATTGAACAAGGAGCTAACCTTTCTTTCATACAATAAGGACCTAACCATCCTTACATTCAACAAGGAGGTAACCCTCCTTACATTCAACAAGGACCTAACCCTCCTTACATTCAACAAGGACTTAACACTCCTTACAACCAACAAGGACCTAACCATCCTTACATTCAACGAGGGCTTAACACTCCTTACAACCAACAAGGACCTAACCCTCCTTACATTCAACAAGGACCTAACTCTCCTTTCACCCAACATGGTTACCAAGGTTCAATACTCCCACAATACCCAACTTATGACCAAATGAATGTTGTGGGACAACAAGGCTACTACACATAGGATTTACAAACAAATGTACCAAAAATAGAGGTGGACATACAAATACAAGCAATGAATCAAATAATATCAGACATGCAGATAGGAAAACCAAAGAATACTTATACCCTACAAGATATATGTCCATTTCCTTTTGGTCATTCCATTACTATGCTCCCCTTCCCAGAAAACTTCAAAATACCAAAGTTTGACAAGTACAAAGGAAAGGGAGATCCATTAGAACACGTGTGAGATTTTTTGGTATCATTTATGGAAGTCCAAAATAATGATTCATATCTAATGAGGATATTTCCATGTAGTCTTACTGGTCATGCTATGGAATGGTTCTCCCATCTACCACCAAGAATTAAATTTTTTTATGAACTGACTGCCAAATTTTCAAACCACTTCTCATTCAATATAGAATAGGATGTCACCATCACAAATCTATACAAGATTAAATAGAGTCAAGGCGAATTCCTTACCTCCTACTTACAAAGATGGAAACATAAATCTAGTAGGTGCAAGTGGCCTATTCTCGACAAGGAACTGGTAAATATCTTTGTTTCAAATTTACAAACATCAATTATCACCTCACTATGTTGTGTCTCATGAACTTCAAAGAAACCATTGAGAAGGGAATACACATAGAAAGGGCCCTCATAGCAAGGGGTGTGATTAAGTTAAACAACCCAAGAGACAATTCTTCTTATTCAAACAAGAAACCTAGGATTTGGGTGAAGAACAAAAATGTTACAAGCGATGGATTAGTTGATGCTAAAGTAGTGCAAAATGTACAAAATCCCAATGTTACTCAAAGAAAACCTCAAGTTGCACAAACGAGCTATGCTCCCAATAATGAACAATATAATCAACTTAGCTATCCCCAAAATAGTCAAGTGCTCAACCAACAAACAAATTAGGGAGGGCAACAAAGGTAACATGATCAACCAAGGAGGAAGTTCACTGCATTAGGAGAACCCCTTGCTACAATCATGCACAAACTAGTGCAACAAAATCTCATCAAGTTCAATAATCACTCAAACTATGAGGAGCCAAGGTTCAAAACACCATGGTATAATGATAAGGACTTATGTGAGTTTCATAAAATCAAAGGACATACAACAAATAACTGCATGATACTCAAGCATATAATACAAGATTTGATCAACAAGGGAGAAGTGGATATCAAACATCATCCTAGAAACAAAGACCTCTAGATCTACACAAATCCCATTCCAAACTATGCTAATAAGAATGACAAAGGGAAAGACCAAGCTTATTACAATGTTAATTATGCATATGGTGACACCATTCTAGGCACCCTCTCCCAAGAAGATGACACTAGGTTAAATGTGTTGACTATATGAGGTAGGGACCCTAAATGTAACGTAACTACCCATTGAGGGAAACTCACAATACAAGGAGCCCCACCTAAACCTACAACTAAGTCATCAAATGACTATAGTATTGTGGAACAACTCCCGCTTTGATCTCCATCCTCGAACTGCTAAAATTGCCACCTGCACATAGGGAAATACCTAACAAGGAATTGGAAGCATTAGTCCCTAACAACCTCAATACTAATTAGTTTCAAGCCATGGTTGGAAAAATCACAACCAATCATCATTTGGTCTTTTCTAAGAAATACCTTCCACATAATTCATTCCACAACCAATCCCTTTATATAGAGGTTGGTGTCCACAAACATATGGTCAAAAGAGTGTTGATAGATAACGGTGCAAGTCTAAACATTTGTACCTTGACATTTGTTAAATAGCTAGGGTATTCTAACGATGTAATAAACAAGGTAAAAATAATTACTATAAGGGCCTATGACAACTTTGAAAGGAATTCAGAAGGAACCATCAGGCTTCCTATGCAAATATGACCAGCTATCACAGAAACAACATGTCACGTACTAGACCTTGAGTTACCATACAACCTTCTTCTAGGATGCCCTTGGATTCATGCAGTACAAGTGGTTCCTTCAAAATTTCACTAGTGTCTAAAGTTTCCTCATGAAGGAAAGAAGGTTACATTATATGTTAATCCTAAACCCTTCCATTATTGTAAAAAAATGGATGAAAAATATAACAAAATATAGCGTATACCCACCAATGACATAATTTCATTCATTCTTATATGTTGACCCTTCCAAACTACTATCAACCTCAATTAAACCAACATCAAGTGAGCAACCAAAAAATAAAACCAAGGTTCAAGTACTGGACAAAGGTAATGGAAATTATCATTTCAATCAAGCATTTTCCATTGGAATGCTTCCACCAACACCCAAGGTTTATAAAGGACCTAAGGAGATCATACATGTCCAAGTAGTGACAATGGTAGTCAAACCCACAATTTTTTACCAAGTGGGGAGATATGAAGGATAAGGAGATATTCAAAGAAGACTTTTCATCCATGATCTACAAAGAGGAACAAGAGGAACTAGAAAAACCACAACCCCTTCTAATTGATCCTAGCGATAAAGGCTATCTGTTAGCTAAACAAATGAGATACACTAGAATAAGTGGCCTTGGGCTACACAAACAAGGAATATGGGAGCCCATTATAGTGGAACAAATAAAAAAGAACATGGGACTAGGTTATGGTTTGATACATGTGGTTAATCCAAAAACTAGACATACCTCTTTTAAGAAAGGAGATCCTTCTACTAGAATTAAGAAATTGGATATCTACCATCATATAAAATTTGATTTACCAATTAAAGACCTATTTGACAACTTTGACATAGGTATAGTCCCTACCCAACTTATCAAAACTATTCCTAATGACTATTATTATTACAAAATAGACTCTAACAAGTATGAATGGGATTCTCCTTCCTTTGTCACCTTCAATGATGATGACCTAGACACCCAATGGGAAAATGATGCCAAAGCTATATTAACCATCTCAACAACTTCTATAAGCTTTGTAGATAATGATGATAGCCTGCCCCTTTGCTAACCACAATTGATAGATTGGGACCAACAACAACATACACTTGTTTTGGATCAATTCTAGAATGATGAAGAAATAATAGATTTTATGGGACTTTGAATTGATATACCAGTAGGAGATCATAAAGCAGGGTTCATCATGGAACTCGAACAAACAAGAAGCATATTTCAGTGGGGAAATTGTTTCCTCTAGTCACAAAATTGAAAAAGATAATGTAAAAATCAAAATGAGATTCCCTAGATAAAACCACAATGTGGCTCTATCGAATCCTGAAAAGAAGAAAATAAAGGATGAATCTAAAGGTGAAAACCTCCCTGATGCACCTAAAGATGGAGGATTCAGTCTCCCTATATCTAAATATCAATAGAATTCAACACTCCTAGTGGAAGAAGTAGAATCCATCAATGTTGGACAACAAAGAACCCAAAGATTGCATACCATGTAACATCACTTGATTCTAAAGAGAAAGTAAACTTCACAATGTTCATCAACAAAAGGAAGATAAAATTTGTGTGGGAATATGCAAACATGATAAAACTAGATACAACATTAGTTGTACACCACGTGGCCATATTTCCTGGAGCTAAACATATCAAGCAAAAACTAAGGAAAATGCATCCTCAAATAGCACTGTTGGTAAAGGTAGAACTAAAGAAATTACTAGATGTGAGCTTCATTAGACCAATTGATTATCCTGAATGGATATCAAATCTAGTACCAATGTCAAAGCCTACTAGGGGCATAAGGATTTGCACGAACATTCGAGACCTAAACAAATCTTTCCCAAAAGATGACCTCCCTCTTCCAAGTATTGATATGATCATGGATCTAACAATAGAACATGAGATGTTATCATTAATGGATGGTTTATCCAAGTATAATCAAATAAAAATATCCATTGATGATTAGCATAAAATGGCATTCACTTGTGCTTGGGGGACCTTTTGTTGGAATGCCATGCCATCCGGTCTAAAAAATGCAGGGACAACCTATCAACAAGCGATGAATATGATCTTCCATGATATGTTGCATACAATTATGGAAGACTATGTGGATGACATACTAGCGAAGTCCATCAAAAGTGAAGACCACTTGATCAACCTTGCAGAAGTATTTGATAGGCTAGAATAGTATAACTTGAGACTCAACCCAAAAAAGTGTGTATTCAGAGTAACAAATAGAAAGATACTAGGGCACATAGTATCAAGAAGAGGCATTGAAGTAGATACTGTAAAAGTAAAAGCCATATTAGAAATGCCTCCACTGAATACATTGAGGTAGTTGAAAATTTTACAAGGGAGGTTACAATCTATTAGGTGATTCATTGTGTAACTAGTAGACAAGTGTCACCCATTCACCCATCTGTTACACATAGATATCACATTCAAGTAGGATGGGAGATGTGATCAAGCATTCCAAAAATTCAAAGAGTAATTACTCACTCCCCCAGTCTTGATGCCACCTATTCCAAACAAAGAAATGATACTATATGTGTCTACAACACAAGCAACATTTGGAGCTCTTCTAGCATAGCTAGATAATAATAAAAAAGGAGTGGTCTAATACATCAACCGAACACTGTTGGGCTATGAGTTGAACTACTCACCCATAGAAAGAACATGTATCTGTCATATTTACGACATGGAAGCTAAGAAACTATATATTAAATAGATAAGTAAAGTTGATTTCAAAGGTAGATCCACTAAAATACCTATTAGCAAAATTAGCTCTAACAGGAAGAATTACTAAATGGGTAATGCTTAGATAAGTGATTTTGACATAGAATATGTATATAGGAGAGCTATCAAAGTACAAATCATAGTAAACTAGCTATCAGAGGGACCAATGGAAGATCATAAGCCTCTCACAATAGACTTCCTAGATGAAAGTATATTACTGACAGAACAAACAAGTTGTTGGACCTTGTATTTCGATGGGTCCCATACTCAACACGGCTTTGGAGTAGGTATCCTATTTCTCAGACCATAGGTTGATAGTATACCCAAGGCATACAAATTTTTTTTCCCATGTACAAATAATATCTTAGAGTATGAAGCCCTAATCACAAGACTCAAGATGACTATTGAATGGAGGATAAAAGAACTGTAAGTCTTTGAAGACTCTCAAATAGTAATCGAGTAAGTGAATGATGAGTATCAAACAAAAGATGAAAAGATGATGTCATATAAGAGGATGGTGGATAGATTCAAGGAATATTTTTTCACCATAACATATAAATAGATTCCTAGGATCAACAACAGAGTAGTCGATGTAATGGAAACAATAGGTTCACTTCTTGATATTTCACATAATATTCCAAAGTATGAATTCCTTGTGGAACAATTATTCATATTGGTGTTTGATATCCTAGAATTAGAACTAGTGTGTGTTGTTGTTGGTCCTAATTCACCTAAGACACATTAATTGCATCCAACATGGAATCATACCACTCATCCTAACAACCACCCAAAAGAAGACCTTTACATGTAGGACTTCTCGATTTACAATCCTAGGAGATACATTATATCACCAAAGTTTAGATGGTATGTTACTCTGATGTATTAACATAGAAGTATAAATTTCCTTACAAAAGGTACATGAATGTGTTTGTGGGTCCCATGCTAGTGGACCTAACCTAGTATAAAATTTTCCAAGAACATGGTACTATTGTCTCTCCATGGAACAAGAATGTATTCAGTATTCCTGAAAATTCCATCAGTGTCAACAACACAGTGACCTTGTTCATGCACCAACATAGGAGTTGAGACCTATCACCACACCATGGCCTTTTTTGCAATGGGGATTAGACTTGGTAGGAAATATTTCTCCTACTTCCTCTAATGAGAATAAATTTACTATTACCACAACTAAATATTTCACCAAATGGATAGAAGCAATTACATTGACCTACATCACCAAAAAATAGATATCCAAGTTCATCTTGAATTATCTAATTTTTAGTTATGGAATTCCCCAAACCATCATAATGGGCAATGGAACTCCATCAAGAATCAAGACGTCCAAGAAATTTGTTCTGAGTTCTCTATCCAACATAGATTCTTAATGCCCTACTATCCCCAAGGAAATGGTCAAGCTGAAGCATATAACAAAACCATCCTAAAAATACTAAAGACTATTAATTATGTTGGCCTTGCTTCAAATTTGCAACTAAACCCAACCCTATGGGCTTACTGAACCAGTATCTCAACACCTACATATGCCACACCTTTTTCCTTGGTCTACAAATTGGAAGTTTTCTTACCTACTGAAGTCAAAATCCCCTCATTTTGAATATCACTAAAAGGCATGCCTAGCAATGAAGAGTATCGGGTGCACGTTAAACCATCTTCAAGCTTATCAAAATTAGATCAAATGAAGCTATGATAAAAATATCAAAGACATAAACTTTCAGGTTGGTGACTTGGTAGTCAAAGAGAATCAAAAGGTACAACTAAATCAATATGGTAAAGGTAAGTTTGAACCCAACTAGTTAGGACCATTCACCATCACAACAAGCTATGGCTCTAGATCTTATCAATTGGCTACTCCTAAAGGAGAATCTTTAGCCGCACCACTGAACAATAGCCACCGTAAGAAGTTCTATACATGAAGCACTTCAAAATAACCCAGGAAAAAGGGTAAAAATCCAAAAAAATAAAAAAGTTAAAAAAGAAAAAAATCAAAAAGCAAGAAAAATAGTAAAGAGAAATAAAATGTTCTTTAAGTGAAAACCACTTTGTGGCACTTTTAGAATAGGTACCATAATGAAAACTTGGAAAAAAGGTGCTACATTTGAATAAGAATTGCATCGTTATCTATCGATACTATCTGAAGCATCCACCCATTCATCCCATAATAAAACATGTGTCCAACCATGGCTTAATGACTAATTACGTATTAAACATTATCACACCATCAACATTCATCTTTCCTAGAGAAGGTAATCTTGTCTTGAACTGGGGGAAACTTCTCAAAACAGGTAGTGGATTAGATCCTTATGCATCCCATCGTGATAAAAAACTATCAAAAATAAGAAAAAAATATAGAAAACAACAAAATCAAAACAAATTCGTAAAACATCAAAATCCCAAAAACATGTTATGCTTTGAGTCAAACTAGTTGAACTACATGGTCTCTACATGCATAACATAGGAAAGCCTTATTAGGCCCTAAGGCTGTAGGTCAGCCCACTTAGGTTTCTATCATGCTTTATTTCAACTTAGTCAAAAAATGAAAAATCCAAAAACATTCACAAACCACAAAAAACCAAAAACATTCAAAAAATAGAAAAGATCAAAAAACATGTTCCTATCAAACCAAGTGAACTATGAGCCTCTGTGTGTACAATGTAGGAAAGAATTATCTTTGATGAGCCCTAAAGGCCCTAGGTTAGTCCCCTAAAAACAACAAACACAACATCATAAAAAAAAAAAGGACCTAACTCCATTATCACAATCTGCAATAAAATTTTCATACATAATAAACAAATCATCATCTTCACACTTTGAAAAATAAAAAACAAACAGAACAAACACCAAAAGCTAGAACTTTCAATCAAACAATCATAAAGCTTTGATTACAAATAGACAAAAATGATGAAAAAGTATTAACTACCTATCTTTTGACAATTCACCAACATCTTAAGATATGCCTTAACAGATTTGTTCCTACAATAGACATGATCAACAACGGATAATAGCCTAAAACCTCAAAAAAGATATGGCAAGTGATACTATAACATTTTTTTATTTTTTATAGTCTTATCTTTATGATTTATTTTATTGACTCATTCCCAAGATCTCTCAAGGATGTCCATAATGATTTAGAGAAGAAGGAATGGGGGAAATCGAGCATCATTTTGGTTTTCTATTTGTAAGACATTTTTGTGATACTACCACAGTGAATACTTGATTTATTGAGTGTATGGAAGTTGTTATAAGACAATTCATGTAGCAATTGCAGTTAGGTATTTCATATCTCTCTATATAATTGGTCCAAAAAATTTTAACACAACCCAACCATATATTTTAAAAAAAGTTTTTGTATGTTTGGTATGAGCAAGAATATTCTTTGTATGTCAAGTCAAAGTCCAGACAATGGATACAAGGTCACCTTGGTTATCAATACCCTGGTGCATAGTGTCTATTTGCTACATCAAAAAGTATTGTTAAAGATATGAAGCCTCTATGCAAAGAAAAATAAATTCATCAATAACTAACAATATCAAATTTCTATCCATCATCAAACATTTTTTCTAACATCCATCCTACATCACAAGATCATTAATCCCATATCCATCCAGCATTCATGATTTTGTCAGTAAATATCATGATGATAATAAATCAATGAAACATCATGTATCATGTATAAGCCATACATCCATCATATACATAATAAAACATCATATGAAATAAAATATGATCAATTCATCCATCCATCATATGCATAGATCAGAAAAGAACAAAAGCATGTATAAATTATACATCATCATCCATGATTATCAAATAACACATAATTAAGTTGAATTGAAACATGTATATCTCATATATATCATCATAAAAAATGATAATTTTAGGAACATCATCATGGAAACATGTGTGATATCATAATACAAAAAGTACATATATACGAGGCCTCACCTAGGCCAATGAATATATATATGAAATCATGTCTACAATATAAGTCTTTAAACAATAAACAATGAAAAGATCAAGTACAAATAAACTACTAGCCAAATGGAGGTGGAGACCTCTAAATATCATGAATCTCATGAGGGGATGGCTATGGCATGACCAATGGCTAATCCAACATCCTAACTGACTAATCACTAGAATCAGCTACATCGGTGGTTGTGCTAGTCTCACAAAATCTAGGATATCTTTGTGATCTAGGAACGAAAGCCTCATACAATGTCTAATAGTAGGTGGCTCCCTCATATAATGATCTTGCTCTGATCGAATGCCATCACGCTCTATCCTAAGGCTATCCCTCTCAGTGGTGATAATTTGCAACCGTGTCTCAACAACAAGATGACACCCAATCTCAATGTCTCACTCTGTCCTAAAGCCATCTCTCTCTGTAGTGAGTGTAAAAATCTAATCCTTCATAGCCTATCACCACACTATCTCTACATCCCTCATAATTGTCATCTAGATAACTGCACTACTTTGTCTCTAGGTGGAGGAGGAGGACCCGAGGCTTGTCCTTGATCCTGCTGCATTGAATCACCCTATTCAACATCCTACCTAGCCCTATCAAGTTTCTCAATAACAATCTCAACACATTACCTCTCCCCTCGGCAACTAGTAATACCTGCTCTACCTACTATAGGAACTGCAGTAGGATCTGTAAACCTCAACAAAATATGCTACACCCACCACTGATCAAAATATGGGGTAGATCCAGGATCTGCTAAACCAACTAGCCATCCCCACCTAAATGGGGAAAGAGCTCTAAAATTCACAATGGTAGCATCACAATTGGCCTATAAACCCCATACATGGACCTCTTTGGTAGTCCAACCAAAATGAGCCTCATAAGCAACTACAAAATGGCCATGTCTTTCACCAAACTGTTGATAAACACAATTGGGTAGATATCTCTCTAGAAAAAAGCAAATGGGGCTAATGAGCCATCGAGTATGTCAAAAATATGGTAATTGATCCTAATCATTATTCCATGCCTCATAATCCAAATACGGTCTCCATACAAAACCCATCATTATCTAGAACATGACGCTAGTTGGGAAGCTATCCAAGCTAGGTGCAATGAAGAAAATCACCATAACGATAAGAATATAGATCATCCAAAGTCCAATCCAAAATTCCATCAGGCCTAGTAATTGGGATATGCTCCCAAGCCCATACATGTAGTAGAGAGACACTAGCCAAAATAGATATACCTCCATAGTAGGTGACCTAATGCATATCTCGATATAAGTGAGCAAGGAGACATGAGCCCCATGCATTCCTAATGCCATGCTCGAATGTCTGCTCAATACACACACCCCAATCAATAGGAAAATGTCTACCGCGCCTATTGGAAATGATGATCCTCATGACAAAACCATAAAGAACCAAGGAAATAGGATTGACACTACCCAAAAAATTAGATAAGTCTATCTGTACCTTATGAACTTGAAGATGCCTAACGCCAAGTACTCGATGCACAACATGTGTACCTTGTCGAATGGAATATGTCACAAGCTCTCCATGAATAGGTACATGGAGGATCCTGCACACATCCTCAAGGGTGATGGTGGCCTCCCCAATAGTTAGATGAAAGGACAAGGTCTCTAAGTGCCACCTCTCCACAAAAGTAGTCATCATACCTCTTTGACATTGGATAGTCGACATGTAGCAAATGTGCCACAACCCCACAACATCTTGAACATCTCACTCCAGCTCCTAGAACCCAATGATCAAATAAAATAGCTCTTGCAATCACTACTCCCTCGACATAAGTAGATTAAGAACCACAGGCTGCAACCATTTAACCCACAATGTTAAGGATTTACTACAAAAATGTGAAACACATCTCAAATTACAAACAAATTGACTTAAAATTTCAAAATAGTCAAAAGAGAAACTCTTAGAAAAATCAAACATATCTTTTTAAAAAGCAAGAAAACCATCCAAAAGTGGTGACATTTTTGGCAAAAGTGAAAAAAAAACAGTGAAAATTTATTTCAAAAGTGAAACTTTTCAACAAAGGCGAACACAAAATTTGAGAAATATCAAAAGAAAAAATATTAAAAAAGCACAAACAAAAGAAAAAATGCATGTCAATTGTGAACATATAACTCAAGATCGGCACAAAAATTCAAAAGTGAAATGATTATAAACATCAAAAGTGCCAAAAATGATGTAAAAGCAAAAAAAACATAAACCTACTACATACACCTAAAAAGACTTCATGCATTAATTACACAAAAATGGAAAGGAAAAAATGTGAAAGGATAGGGTACATACTAGGGCATTGATGCCTGTAGGTTGTCTAAACTCACTAACTGAATCTATGCAATGTGGGGCTCCCTGAATCCTCACCATAGCTACTTGACAATTGACAAATCAAGAAATCTAGAGGTAAGAATTTTCTTTAGGCTGAAAGTACAAATGAGGTAATTTGAACCCTAATTACCTATTTTAACCCTCAAAACCCTAATTTTTAACCTAGGAAACCTTCCTATGTTGAAATTAGGAGCTCTTGATAATATTTGAACTATCAAAGAGGGACCTATAAACTTAATTTTTTATCCTCTTGCATCTCAATTGAAATGAAATAGTGTCATGAGCTCGACCTCAAAAGTGATTTTTTCGGCCAACCTCTTGATGGGGCAGCCCAACATCCTACCATCATTCCATTGCCCATTGGGGCACATTGGGACATATAAAAAAATTTAAATCTTGATCTTAACATTGAATTCTTTGAAACAAAGCAACCACTACTTTGTCTCAAAGAGGGGAAAAATATAGACATGTAAAATTGACCTAACACTTATCACACATCCTAAATGGAATTTTCTCATCATCAACATCATTATCACTTAATATCATTGTATTTCGAATCAATTACATCAAAAACCCTAATTTCCTCTATTAATTGAATAATATTACATTATTTAATTAACTCACTTTTTCATCATTTTTGACTGATTAAATAAATTTCATTTATTTAATAAAGTCCTAATCTAACTTTATTCCTCTTGATTAATTAAATAACATCAATTACTTAATTATGTTGCTAATTTACCCTATTCCCTTAAGTCAATTAAATTATTAACACTTAATAGTTTAATTAAATCACTTTCCCCTAAACTTGGATAATTAAATAAATTATTCAAAACATAATCAAAAAGATAAAAATAAGAAAATACAACTTTGTATGCAAAATTCAAACATGATTTGCATGTTCAACTCAAAAAGATTAATTAATTAAATCAAATGATGAATTATCCTTTCCCACTTTTATGATTGAGCAAATTATGATCCCCCGATTGCTTGATCTGATTGGTTGACTAATCCATCTATTTTGTAACAGATTCATCTATTCTTCAATCCCACTGAAGGCTCAACATGATTTCTTCAATTCCATATATTATTCAATCTATTCCTCAATCCCACTAAACACTCAAATTGATTTCTTCAATCACACTAATTACATAATCAATATGTACTAATTATTCCCATCTATCTCCTTTCCACATCTTTCAACTGTTGATCAGGATATTCTACTACGTGATTCAAAGCGTTCATTTTGAAACACAAATTCTATATAACAACCTCATTTCTTCTAAAAAATGATTGGATAATCAACATATTTTACACAATGAAGTATTTCTAAAATCACAATCGATCTTTTGAAAAACTGTACACACATCTTCGATCAATGACATTGTACAACCTTGAAGCTTTTGCATGCACAAATTGAGGGTTCACATTGATACAACAAAAAATCCAATATCAAAACACTTCGACATGGGATGGTAAAGCTAAATTGTATTGAATTCATTATTATTGGTTTGTTTCAATTGATTTTGTGAATTCATTGTTCTTTGTAGTTTCATTTCATGAGTAATGTATATGAATCATAGATTTTGTTTGGATTAGATTAGTCTCAACTCAAGAATTGTTTTGATCTCTTAATGCATCATATCTATTTCCCCCTTACACAATACTTTCTCCTTGTGGTGTAATAAATAGGATATCGGCCCTTGAGCCATGGTGAGTATGAGATTCGTCAAAGTATAAGGTCCAGTGGGTTGATTGAGTTGTTAGCAAGATGCTCTTGTCTAGAAATTCTGCTAAGTTAGCCAAAATTTCTTGGCTTTTGATTGATTTAGCCAACAAATCATCTACATAGTCCTCCATGGTGATGTGCAACATGTCAAGGAATATAGTATTCATTTCTCTTTGGTATGTACCTCTTACATTCTTCAAAAAAAATGACATGAAATTCCAGCAAAAAGTTCCCCAAGAACAGGTAAAAGCCATTTTGTGTTGATCCTTAGGGGCTATCTTTATTTGGTTGTATCCAAAAAAATCCAGATCCTCTTAACAGCTGCAATATGTGTTTCTTTAGGATCCTCTTGAAATCTAACCACAAGAAAAATTGTATACATGATATCTGGTTTGGCAATAGTTAGATACAATAGTCCACCAATCATGGATTTGTAATTGCTCTGATCAACCTTTGGTGAATCATCATCCTTACTCAATTTGCAGCCAGTTACCATAGGAGTGCATACCAGTTTGGAACCATCCATCCTAAAATTCTTCAACATTTCTTTTTTATACTTGGATTGTGAAATGAAAATCCCTTTATTTGTTGGATTGATTTGTAGTCCAAGGAAGAAATTCATCTCACCAAACATAGACATCTCAAACTCTTTCTGCATTTCCTTAACAAACATCTTACACATAGTTTCATTTCCACCAAAGATAATGTCATCCACATACACAACTACTATCAAGATCTTGTCATTTTCAATTTTGAAATAAAGATTGTTAGTTGCAGTAACTTGATTAAAACCTTGCTAAATCAAATATTTGTCCAACCTTGCATACCAAGCTCTAGGAGCTTGCTTCAAACTATATAAAGCCTTTTTCAATCTGCAGACCATATCTAGTTGTTCTCACAATTGCAATCCCTCCAGTTGTTCAATGTAAAATTCTTCTTCCAGCTCTCCATTTAAGAAAGCAGAGTTCACATCCATTTGGTAAACCTTGAAATCTTTATGTGCGACAAATTCCAAAAACATTTTGATAACTTCCATTCTAGCCACTAGAGAAAATGTTTGTTGAAAGTCTATACCTTCTACTTGTGAGTAAACCTTACACACAATCCTTTCCGTATTTCTTATCACTTCTCCATTCTCATTTAGTTTATTTCTAAAAACCCACTTGCTTCCAATTATGTTCTTATTTGTTGATCTAGGAACCAATTCCCAAGTTTGATTTTTCTCAATTTTCATAAGTTCCTCTTCCATAGCTTTCATCCAATGTTCATCCTTACATGCCTCACTCATAGTCTTATGTTCAACTTTAGAAATTAAACAATAATTTACCTCAACTTCATCAACTTTGCTTCTTGTCAATACACCTTTCCTCTTGTCTCCAATGATCTAATCTTTAGAATGGTTCTTTTGCACATACTTAGGGGTTTTAGGAGCCTTTTCAAAAGCTTCTTCCTATTCATCTAACACATATCTATCAACTTCAATTGAATTCTCCAACACTTCATCAACCTTGACAATTGTGCTTTCTACAATCTTTCTTAGCCTTTTATTGTAACATTTGTAAGCTTTCCTTCTTGTAGAGTATCCAAGGAAGATACCCTCATCACATCTTGCATCAAACTTTCCTATATTTTCTTCATCTCTTTTGATATAACATTTGCTTCCAAATATTTTAAAATACTTAATAGTAGGAACCTTTCCATACCATAGCTCATAGGGAGTCTTAGTGTTGTTAGCTTTTACTTGAACTTGGTTAAGCACATAAATAATAGTGTGAATTGATTCTCTCCAGTAGACTTCTAGTAGTCTTATCTCTATTATCATTGTTCTAGTAGCTTCTTGAATTGTCATGTTCTTTCTTTCAACAACTCCATTCTACCGAGGAGTTCTAGGGGAAGATAATTATCTTCTTATTCCATGAACTTCACAAAACATGTTAAACTCATTGGAGGTGAATTCACCACCTTTTTCACACCTCAAACATTTTATTTTTAAATCTATTTCATTTTCAGCCATAGCTTTGAATGTCTTGAATTTGTCTAATGCATCATATTTATCTCTAAGAAAAGAAACCAATGTCATTCTATAATCAATCAAAAGCATAAAATACCTGTCACCTCATAGACTTCTCACCCTTGTAGGACCACAAAGATCTATATGAATCAATTATAGCAGTCTGGTTGTAGATTATTCTTTTGTTCTGAAGGTGTTTCTAGCATGCTTTCCAAACTAACAATTCTTGCAGGAATCATTAATCAGATTTTTGATTCTTGGTAAATCTCACACAACTTGTATTGCAATGATTCTCACCATGTTGTCAAAATTCATATGAAACATCCTCCAATGCCATAACCAACTATCACTAATCTGAGACATAGAGCAACGATCAACACCTTTAAGTTGATAAATGTTTCCTTCAGTCCTTTTTTCCAACTTCAATCACAATTTCAGACCCTTTTCTAATTTCACATTTTTCATCCTTGAACACAAGATTATATCCCTTACTACACATATGTCCAACACTCAAGAGATTATGTCTCAAACCCTTAACATAGTATACATCATCAGTATTATGCTTTCCATCAAAACTGATTGAACCTATCCCACAAATCTTAGCACTAGAATCATCTCCAAATTTAACTAAGCCTCTATCATATTTTTCAAGTTTTAAAAAATTACTTTTATCATGAGTCATGTGATTTGAGCAAACACTATCAACAACCCATTAGTTTTTCTCTAGTTTAGCATGAAAAGAAGATACCATAGTACCTTGAACTTTCTTTGGAGCACATCTTCTAGGAGTAGATTCATCTTTTAGAGCTAGGAACAAGCATTCATTATCATCAAGATCTCCATAATCAGAATCATCACAAAAAATTCCAACATCTTCATTGACATAATATGCTCTTTTGATCACCTTTCCTTTATTTTCCTTGGATTCTCTATGTTTACTTCTTGAAGAATAATGACCTATACTACCACAACTAAAAAATTTGAAAGGTAATTTACCCTTGTACTTATTCGTTCCCTTCATTCTTCTCACAAAATTAGCTTCCACGTCATCAAGATCTTCCTTATCTAATTCTTCAATCTTTACTGATGTTATTGGCTTTAAAGGAAGCTTCTATATTTTTTCTATTTTTCAATCCCCTTTTCCTCATATCAAAAGAAGTTAGTGTACCAATCATATGATCTCTAGAATAATTATCAAGATTTACAATTTCCTCAATAGCATAAACTTTTTCACTATAACAATCAGGAAAATATCTAAGAACTTTCTTTACCACTTTAGATTTTGTGAGTTGTGCACCAAGACCTCTCATTCCACTTACCAGCTCATCAAATTTCTGTATGTACATTGCAATTGATTCATCTTCAGACATCTGTAGAGCCTCAAATTTTTCCTTCAAGATATGAAACTTCACTTGTTTAACATTGTCATCTCCTTCATAGATTCTTTCTAGCTTATCCCAAATTTCTTTAGCAGCCTTCAAATTCATAACTTTAACTAATTTAGTTTTTGAAAGACCATTCGTAATAAGAAATATTTCCTTAGCATTTGCCTCATGTGCCTTGATCTCTACACTTGTACTTGGACCATTTTGTGGTGGAACATATGTGCTCTTATATGATTTTTCAACTTCAAATCCATGTGATGATAGAGAAACTTCCATCTATGTTTTCCATAATGCATAATCTGCACCATCAAATTTAGGGAAATCCAAAGTAATCTTGTTCACCATCCTGAATCTACCTTAAGTGGTTAAGCTCTTCTTCCAAGGAACCTTGCTCTAATACCAGTTGTTGAAATGAGAAAGACAACTAAGAGGAGAGAATCAATTGTAGCAATTTATACCTTCAAAAACCCTCAATAGTAATTAGATCCACAAGCATTCATTAAACCCTTATTCTATTAGTTTGATTAAACATAAAGCGCAAATAACATAAACTGAAATCACAACACCTTACACATAAGAACACTAGATTTATGTGGAAAACATAATGAGGGAAATACCATGGTGAGGATTAGCTCACAATATAAATAATTTCAAAACTAAATATAGAGGCTCACTACTAGAATAGGACACACTATCCAAAAAGGCTCACAGTCGGGGCTCATTGCCAAAAAAAGAATACAAGAAGATAGAAGAATAATTTTATGAGAAAAACTTCTCAATGCAACAAGGATTCTACCACAATTTCTTGCACGCTTCTATAGTCTTTCATGAAAGATATCAGATGCCTTCGGCTCACTGCCTTCTAAACCCTAACATGGAATTTACACTACTCTACTCAAATTTGCAACTCATTATACTTAACTTGCAACAATATCATATCTATCTTCTTCTTACTCTTTCATCTTACCTCTTCTATTAACATCATACATATTTATATCAATCTCTTCTTCAAAAAATTACAAAACCATTGGAGAAAGTCAAAAACTAGTTGTTATATGTTTAAATTTGAAATAGGTCGGCACCCAAACATTCCCATAGTGTATATGAATGAAAAGAAAGCTAAATAAATCCTTAATTAGGACCCAAATAGATCCCAACACACTTCAACATGCTTCCAAAATCCTTGCATATAGTGTTAAGCATAAGGTTGGCCAAAACCCATGCAAAGCACCATAGACATTAAGTACATGCTTCCTTAGATCAAGCTGAAATTTTTGGACAACATAATTCACTTGGAATCAATCTAGAACAATCCATGAATTACTTAATATTCATCAACCACTTCAATAGAGCTTTACATCAACAACTACTTCAATTCAGGACAATAGATAACCCTTGTTTGCATACTGATAAATGAAACTTACACTGTACTACACCAAATCAAGTAAAAATTTGAGCACAAAAAGATAAAGGCATTATAAAAAAATTCCCAAATTTTCACAGCCTGAATCCAAACATAGGAGAAATGTGAAGCAAATACATTTCTCTCATACTATAAAAACATTATTGAACAACTTGTTCACACACTAGTGAAAATATCTCGCACTATACAATGATCCATAAGCCCAAATTATGGATATAGCGACTACCAACAACCATGAACAATACCTCGAATCTGCACAAGCATAAAATCAACATAGAAGAAACTCAGAGCACATACCAGAGCATACACTAAATACTTGCAAGACAATGTTCTCTCTATTTATCAAATTTTCTCAAAAGGACTTGAAGACCAAGTACTAGAGACATTATTTCAGAACATTACTTCACTCTAACACACTTCCAACATTGCAACATCAAGATAACTCCATGTTCTCACAACACTTCTTCAACATCTCAACTATATATGCACAAATAGTAAATCTTTTTTATTACAATTTTCTCAATATCCTCGACATATACAGTTAATAACCAACTTCCTTTACATAGTTGACATCAATGGAAACACCAACCAGCTGACACAACTAGTCGACGCCAATGACAACACTTTATACTTTCAATAATCCTTAGGGCATGCCTTATTAAGATCTCTAAATTCTATATAGATTTGTATTCCCCTAGTGGATTTCAACAATATCAGTGCAAGGTTGGATACCCACTCAAGATAATCTATGGGTATGATGAATCCAATGTTTATCTATTTTTGAAGCTCCTCCCTGTCTAACAGTGCTATTTGTGGATACATATTGTGAAGCTTTTGTTTGACTAGTTTCACTGCAGGGAATACTATTAGATGATGTACCACTAAAGATGGATCCATCCTAGGCATATCTACATATGTCTAGGTGAAGTTAATCTTTTTTTCCTTGATGAATCCCAAGAAGTTGACTTTTTCCTCAAGATCTAAGGAAGTTGCATGATATGTTACCTTAGGTGCCTTTGTTGTTCCAACATTGATAGGTTCAAAACCTTCAACCAAGACTGCTAATAAGTGTTCCTAATACTTTATGATGGGGAGATTGAATCCTCCATCCTCGGGTGCCTCAAAGAGGTTTTCACCCTCAGATACATCCTTTTTTTTTCCTTTTTGATGATCTGATAGACCCACATTGTGGTTTTCCCTAGGGGATCTCATTTTGATTTTTTAGATTTTTTATTTCAATTTTGTGACTGGAGGACACAATCTCCCCTCCAAAGTATGCTCCTTGTTCAAATTCCATGAAAAAACCAGCTTTGTGATCTTGTTGTGATATACCATGATGTAGTCCCAATAATTTAGAGATTGCTTCGTTTCTCTGGAATAAGTCCATAGTAGGTGTGTGATGTTGTTGATCCCTATCGATTAACTATATGTGCAGTAAGGGTAGTCCTTCATCATTATTGTCAAAGCTTATGGAGGATGTGGAAATGATAAGGATAGCTGAGTTATTAAGGTCCCATAGGGTCTCTAGGTCATAGTCACTAGAGGCATAAGAATCCCATTATCATTCATTGGAGTTTGTTTTAGTATTGTATCCATTTGATGTCTCAATGATGGTAGAAGGAGATATTTCCTGAAAAGAGGTAGTTTCAATGCTTGGGGTAACCGTGTCTATCAAACCATAACCTATTCCTAGATTCTTCTTACATTTTTCCATTATGATGGGTTCTCTCATACCTTGTTCATGGAGAAAAAGGCCACCTTTTCTAGTGAATCCCATATTTCTTGCCATCTGATAACCTGTATTGTTAGGATCAACAAGAATGGGATGTAGTTGTTTCTCTTCCTCTTGTTCTTCTTCTTTATAAAGCTAGGAAGAAATTTTTTCTTCAAACACTACTTTCTCCTTCATGTCTCCCCACTTTGTGAAAGTAGTAGGTTTGAATTCATAGGTGACAGCTTGAATATGCTTGATTTCCTTTAGTCTCCCATAGGATTTTGGTGATGTGGGAAGCTCTCCAATGCAGAAGGATTGTTTAAAATGGTATTCTCTATAGACCTTATCAAGTACCTAGATCTTAAGGATGGAATTTTATGGATCAGTTAATGTAGATGGAGTGGAAGATGAAGCAAGTGATGTTGGATTGATATAGGAAAATGAGTGGAAGGATATGCCGTTACTAGGTATTTGAAGAAGTGTCTTCTATTTTTCCTCCAAGTTTGTGCACTAATGGAAGGGTTCAAGATCGACATATATTGTGACTTCCTTATCATTGTAAGGAAATTTTAAGCATTTATGAAATGTTGAAGGAATCACTTGCATTGCATGGATCCATGGATGTTCTAAGAGAAGGTTATAGGGTAACTTGAAAGATACAATACCTAACAAGTCATTTCCACTATTGTTGGCTCCACTTGAATTGGAAGTATGATTGTGCCCTTAGAGTTTCTCTCCATATCATCATAGGCCCTTATGGTGATACTTTTGTTTTTGTTGATCACGTCATCAAAATATCCCAACTGCTTTACCATTTTCAAGGTACATATGTTTAAGTCTACACCTCCATCTATCAAGACTCTCTTGATATTGTGTTTATGGACACAAACCTCAAGATATAGAGCTTTATTATGAAAGGATCTTCAATGAAGTTCTTTTTCAAAAAATACCAAGTGATGGGGGGAAGTGATGGTACCAACCATAGCTTGAAATTGATCAGTGTTAATATTGTTAGGCACTAAAGATTCAATGAAAACTTTCTCTAGGATCTCTTTATGTGTGGGTGATATCTATAGAAGCTCAAGGATAAAGATTAGTGTTGGATTTTTATTTAATTAGTCAACGATACTGTATTCATTTGAAGGATTATTGGTGAATTTTCTTGAGGTGGGGCTCCTTAGATTGTGACTTTCCCTCTTTGTGTAGTGATGTTACACTTGGGGTTTTTTCTCATTGTGGTTACAATATTGATATTGTGATCAGATTGATAGACGGTTCCTATGACTTCGTCATAGGTGTAGTTAGCTTTTTAGTAATCTTGTCTCTTACCTTTGATCGTCTAGAATGGTTGTGGATTGGAATCTTGTAGATTCTCATGTCTCTATTTTTGGAGGTCCCAGGGCAATTTTCAATGTCGACCTCTCCTTTTTCTATCAATTCTTGTACAATATTTTTAAGCCTCATGTAGATGTTTTTTGTGTGGCCCTTGGTTTTGTGGAATTCGTATTAATCATTCTCATTCTACCAAGTGTGTTTAAATTTTGGTTCACCATAGGTTGTTTTATCAAGAATCCTGATAAGGTTTGTTTGAATGAATTTACACATAATCACCTTGAGAGGTTCTCCCAATGGAGTGAACTTTCTCCTAGTTTGGTTACTTTGCCTTTGTGGCCCTCTTTAATTATCCTAACCTTGATTTATTTTTTGGTTATTTTGTTGGTTGTTTTATGTGTTGTTTTGAGGATAGTTTTTTTTTTAGTTTTTTGGACATTATTTTATGGATTGTTAGGAGGTTGTATATTTCACACAAATTTGGCATCAACCACTCCATCATTTATAACATTCTTGTTCTTTTCCCATAGTTTATAATATTCATTAGAACTAGAAGCTTGGTCCTTGTTGTTATAGAGTTTAATGATTCCCCTTTCTATGAGAGCTCTTTTGATGACTAAACCTTTTTTGATGATTTCTTTAAAAATTTTAGGACATAACATGGTGAGTTGATATCTAATGTCCCCTTGAAGGCTAGAGACAAATATTTCCACTAGTTTTTTAGGAATGAGCCACTTACACTTACTAGCTTTGTGTCTCCATCTATATAGGTATGAAGCAAAGGATTCCCCTTGGTTTTGTTTCATCTTGTATAGGTTGAGGACCGTTATGTCTTTCTCTATGTTATAGGAGAAATGGTTATCAAATTTGTCCAATAACTCAAAAAAGGTTTTGATACTGGGTAGTAGATGAGAGAACCACTCAATAGATGCATCACAAAGACTTTGTGGACAAAGCCTCATTAAGTAGGAGTCATTGTTATTTACATCCATGCAAGCTACCAAGAATTCTCGTACGTGTTCTATTAGATCTCATCTTCCCTTGTATTTATTGAGTTTGGGTATTTCAAAGTTCTTAGGGAATGGTATCATGGATAGGGAACTATCAAAGGGATATGGACATAGGTCTTGTAGTGTGTAGCTCTTCTTTAGTTTTCCAAGTTGAATGTATGGTATCCTTTGGTTTAAATTTTGGATTTGTAAGGTTATGTCATCACTTAGCATGTTTGTTTGATAAGGAGGGATATTATAGCCTTGCTACCTTGAAATTTTTTGTGTGTTATATTGTGGGTTTTATATATATGAGGGCCCTTGAGCCAAGTTATGAGTATAAAATGATGAATGGGGTCCTTGAAGACCGAGGTGAGTGTGTTCTAAATTGATGGTATGATGTTGTCATGTGTAAGTTTGATGTTGTTGTTGAGGTGAGATGTTTGTTGTTGAGGTGTGATGTTTTTTTGTTGATGTGTGTAGCTTTTATATTGTGATGGAGGTTGTTGTGCACCAATATTATGTTGTGGGGGATTGGATTCTTTATTTTGAAGATGTGCGCTTTGTGGTGGTTGAACATATGTTTGATGTTGGGGATTTTTTTTTGTGGTGTTGGAATGTGCGTTTGATGTTGAGGATTTTGGGTAGATGATGATCCATATTGGTATTGCATGTTAGGATCTTAGTATTGATGTTGTCGCAAGTATTGAGTTTGATCTTGGATATTTCCATGGTACATGATTTGACCTTATGGGTTATTGGTTTGTGGTGGTTTTTGATATATAGGTTGATTTTTTTGTTGATAGATGTGTTGTCCTTGAGGTGGGTTGTTAACATGTAGTTGTGGTTGCAAAGGGTTGTTTCCTTGTTGGTACACTACATGTTGTGGTGGTCTTGGTGGAAAATTTCCCATGCTTTGCATAGTAACACTAGGACCTTGTTGTTAGGTGTTCCAAGATGTCTCATATATGTTGGGTCCCATTGTATTAGTTTCCACATTATGTGGTGGAATGTTATGACTTGTCAATAATTTTGATTATCTTGACCATGTTGAGCTACCACAACTTGTTTGACTTATGAGGGATGTCTATACAATGGATTATCCACATTTTGTGGGAAATATTGATTGTTTTTGGTTTTATTCAAAGATAGAAAATATTGATTGTTGATAGATGCTTTTGAGAATAAAGGTGGTATCTTGGGATCCACCATTGGTTTAGGTATTTTTCTCACCACTAATTGGTCTCCCAAAGGAATGAGAGTAGGATCCTTAAGGGTTTCAATGTTAAAATATGTAGGTAGCTTAGCACCACATTGCGCTAGTTTGAGGAAATATGTGTTTGGATTTTTCCCAAGAATTTTTTCAATTAGTTTTTTTCATTTTAGGATATTGAGAGTGTTCTAAGAGTACTTGATCATTGATTTCATCATCACTATCATACTCCTCTATGATCATCTATTTAGGATTAGGAGGTTGATTTTGTTGCCTAACAAATTTTTCTTGATGTTTAAAGAGTATTTCAACATCACTGAGTGGTTGATCTAGTTGAGCTTTGAACGTTGGTTGTGTTGGAGGAGTTGAGACTATATTAGGATCATAACCCCATGGTTGAGATTCCTCATTGGTGATATTGGTGTTTGGTGCACTAGAGTTTCTTTTTTTGGCTTCCATTTTCTTTTTATTAGGATCATAACCCCATGGTTGAGATTCCTCATTGGTGATATTGGTGTTTGGTGCACTAGAGTTTCTTTTTTGAGATATTTTATAGTCATAAATGAGCTCAAAAGACCTTGGTGATTTTGAGATTACAAGTTATGGAAATGGGATGGTGTTTTGAGTTGAGATTTATTTGCTGAAATGATGTACAAAGGAGATGTTTGTAACCTGTTAAAATAAATTTTTGAACAGCTCCCTTCGGGTTTCTTTTTGTGAATGTGTGTGCGCCGGCCTATGCGTCACCGAGTCTGGTCAGCTTTCCATTGAGTTTTGATCTCCCGCTATTCGCATTCTCTCTTCGCAACTTCGGGTGATGGCTTCCCTTTCGGCTCTTAAGAGGCTGCACTGGGCGTCCATGTGTCTCATTTACGGAGGTTTTTATTGCCTTTTTGCCTTGAAGTCCCTTCGAGTTGCGAAAGCCTTCCACGAGGCCATCACTTCTAAAGATTGTCAGGGGGACCCACATCTTGCTACATGGCGGCGTATCGCGAGTTTTTCATGCGGGAATGAAATAAGCAGCTGCAAGCTGCGAAGTGCTTCCGCAAGCCTTCTTTTATTGTTGGTCGGCCCCACCTTCTGCTAGGTGGAAACCATTCACACATTTTCAACTCGGCAGAGGGGTGAGCAATCGCGAGCTGCGAAACGCTGCCACGCGTCTTTCGCACCCGGTTGATGCGGCTTTATCTCCACTGCAACGAAGACCTCAAACCATGGGGCGCGTGTTGCTACTTCGCAATCTCTCGGCAATGGTAAGGGAGGTTTTCATTCGAGCAGCGACAGGATGCCATGTACCTTATAACTAATCCTTGAGGCGGGCGATAGGCTGGATGATGAAATTATGTTATTGGATGTCGCTCTTCATATTTTTTCAAAACGGTGGATGACGCTTATCGCCTCGGGTATGGCTGTGACCGCTGCCATCATTACAAAGGGCGCGCCTGCAACTGGATGACCAGATGTTGTGTTCTAGCTCATTGCTATTGTAACGGCATTGGAAATCTTTTGATTCTGGCATCATTGCTGAAGATTGTGGGATCTTTTCTGTTTCAGCTTTCCAAAGCGGTGGGAGTTTTTCCCCCCGGCTATATATACTCTCTCTATCAACGAGAGAGAGGAGGTCCAAAAAAATTCAAGAGATCCAAGAGTAAAAGAAAAAGGATACTAGTTTTTAGCAAGAGAGACCAGGCCTCTTTTACATGTTTATTTGCAAGAAACTTTCAGACTGTGCCCACTGTTCGGCCTTTCTGCTTTTCATGTTTTAATCAAACTATGAACTATGCCTTTTATCGTCTCAAGCATTTCATTTGACAAGACTTCTATGTATTGAATACAAAGCTTGCTTATCTAAATCATGTCTAAACGACTCTTCTTAGTAGTAAAGATGTATGCAATATCATTTTATGTCAATAAATGAACTGTTTATGCTATAGCTTTAAGTTTCCGACGTTTTGGAACGTAATAACACCATTCAGGCCCTTAAGTCTATGATTTATCGTGCCCATCAACAAAATTTGGCGCATCGCCTTAGATTAGATTTTGCTTCATTATATCTGTTTCCTTTTCCCTTTACAAAAACCATTATAGAAGAAGTCGGCTTCTTTAAAAACCTGGAGGTTACTCATTTTGGCGCAAAGGGGTCCCCCTTGAACTGAGTTTCCCATAAGGCACTGTTACCTCATCAATTTTTGGCATCAACAGTTTGTCCTTTTTTTGGCACGCCCGATGGGACCCAAACTAATGAAATTGCCTTATAGAGGGGTGTATGAGCCATCGGCCTGTAACTAGATCCTAGACTGCAAAAATACCAGGTTTACTAGTACCTCCACTAGGGACAGTCGAGGCCACAAATTAGTTAGTAACCGTTCCATTCCCACCGCCCCTTCCTCTCACCATGTTGTCGGCCGCGAACAGAAACTATGTAGCATGGGATGCTGGAAGTCCCCTGGTAGCTTCGGTAGCGCCTGCTATTTGGGGCGCTATCCCAGTTTCGGCCCTGAAAGCTCTTCCTAAATTTGCCGGGGACAACACAAAAACGCCAACAGAACATTTGCAGGATGTAGCGGATGTATGTCTGGTACATGGTATTACAGCGCAAAATGTAGCTTTGAGGCTTGTCGTTGCGTCCTTCAAAGGGAAGGCCCTAGATTGGTACCGAACGCTGACTCCTAATACCATTCGCACTTGGGATGACCTCAGAGATCCATTCTATGAAAGGTTCTCAAATGACGGAGATCATTCTTCGTTATACTATCAGCTATTCGTCATCAAACAAGCACCCTAGGAGGCTCTGACGGACTTCAATGCCCGATTTCACTCAAGTTGGCGGAGGATTCCTGTGACTATCCGTCTGACTCCAGAACTGGCGTTCATGTTTTATCTGAAGTCCATTAACCCTGACATTTCTATGATGATCAAGTCTTTGGGAGGAGCCACTTTACCAGATGCTTATGCTACCGCTATCAAAGCGGAGAATCATTTGATAGATTGCGGGAAATTGCCTCCTTGACCTATTGTGCCGATATTTCCCGAAATATCAAACGCAACACAAGAGGTTGCGTCGAACAGTGCGCCAACAACTCTCCAGTCGATGTACTCATATGCAGCCGCTCCTGAAAACTTGGCTTCCACATCGGGTTCTCCCAAGGATGAAATGGGCGACCTCAAGGAGATGTTGCGAACTATGGCGAATGACATAACAACTCTCAAGTGGAACCAAGCAACGCCTCCATGGCCCGCATATCAAAACTATCAAGGAGGGCGGTCTGCTTATCAGCAAAATCAATATCAGAGTGCGCCTCGCACTAATCCATCAGCGCCGACTACCAACCAAATGGTCCCGATGCCTACGTCGCTGACAGGGGCGTCGCCAAGCTCAAGTATAGAATTAACCGCGGGACAAAACAATCTTATCGATGACATCAATCCATGGTGTTTCCCCTGTAATGATGCACATATGCCTCGAAATTGTCCACATGGCAACTTACAACAGAGGGTGGTAGAACAACGCAATCAAGGCACTGCTCTAGAAAACAGAGAATACGTATATGCCTCGGCAATGGAGAATGCGGTCCTTACCACGCAAATGCAAGGAATGTCCTTAGAGCAAGAGTCTGATATTGTGCCTGATCACGCGCTGTTCTCATGGATGGAAGATGAGGAAATGGTGTTTGCCAACGACACATCCACAGCTGAGACGTCGCAGGTACAGTCCAACTATAGCACGCGCTCAAAGAGAAGATTCACCGGTGAGCCTGTTGTTTCACTTTCGAACAACCCGCAATGCAAAAGCGTGTCCGATCAAATTCCCGGCGCTTCGACCGTCTCTTCGCCTTCTCAACCACGGAAGGAGATTATTATAACAAGAGCGAAGGAGTAGAAATCTTCGAGCTCGTCACCTTTTAATGTGGTAGAGAAATTGAAGAAATCATCCGCTAATGTGTCTTTATGGGACATGCTAGCTATCCCAGAACAGAAAACTATGTTACAAAAGGTGCTTCAACAAGAGATCAACTCAGCACCAACAGAACCGTCTGCCAGTACAGAGGGGGTTTATCAAATGCCGCCAGCTAAAATTCTTGCAGACAAGACGAAGGGATCCCATGAGGAAGGTAGAGGTAGTACAAAACCTCAACCCTTCTTCTTGACTCTCATTGTAGGGAAGAAGCTATTACACAATGCTATGATTGATTCTAGCGCTAGTACAATGGTTATACCAAGACTGATAGCCGAGGCCTTGGGGCTCAGCTACGAACCTATGAAGAAGGGGGTGATGCAGCTAGATGGAAATAAAGTTGATACTGTGGGTGTCATCAAAGCGCTTCCATTAACTCTATTTGCCTGCCCAAGTATCACGGTCCCGCAAGATACAGTAATCATAGATGTTCCTCCTATGTTCGGTCTCTGTCTATCTCGAGAATTTACTTCAAAGGTGGGTGGATATTTGTCTTTAGATTGGTCACATCTAATACTTAGGACCAAGCATGGTGCGAAAATGAAGATAGAATCGGAGGCTCTACATTCTGAACACGTGGCGGATGAGGCCCTGATTAATTTTGAGGCCGCACATACCTCCATCACCAAGTAGGACATGTACAATGTCGAACTGCTAGAGGAGGAGAAGGTGAGCGGAGACCGAAATGATAAGGAAGATGCTCTGTTGAGTGAACACATAAATAATGATCCTTTCAGGAATTATCATGCTACCAGATTGGGCACATATGTGATCTATGATGAAGACCAAGTTCTTCCGAAGGTCATCAAAGAATCCGACGATAACCAAGCAAATGAGTTGTGGATGTTGTATTTTGACGGAGCAAGGAGAAAAGTTGGAGCTGGAGCAGGGGTATGTCTAATATCCCCGCAAAAAGAAAAGTTGTTGAGATCTTTCCATTTCCAATTCGCCTGTTCAAACAACGAGGCTGAATATGAAGGGTTAGTCCAAGGCCTAAGTTTAGCAGAACGAATGGGTATTAAGCAATTGATTGTGTTCAGAGATTCTGAACTAGTAGTTAATTAGGTCCGGGGAATCTCCGTAGTGAAGAATGTCCGAATGAGATCCTATCGGCATCGAATTTGGGACCTGATTGAAGGATTTGAAACTTTTAACATCCTGACCATTCCCCGAATGCAGAATAGCGATGCAGATCACATGGCGGTGATCGGCGCTCAGTTTGATCCTGTCTCTGACTTGCTTCGGAACAAATATTCTGTACGAGTGCTTGTTCGACCAGCAATTCCCGACAATGATCAGAGTTGGCAAGTCTTTAAGAACAATGAGCACATCGCCTCGTTTATCCAACACTCGGGAGAATTCGCTGATCAACTTCAACCAAAGATCGCCGAGGCCTATGAAGGACAAATTATGCAGCTCAGGTCAAATAAACTTCCAAAGGGGTTAGTTACTCTCGAGAATTTTTTCGATTGTAATGACGCCCGAAATGATAAGTGGAAATTCGTGGCAGACAAAAGTGATTATAAAAACCTTTGGGTCTCCGATGACAGGAATCTTCGGGTCAGGAAAGATGTCCCACAACAAGATAGAGAAAGGCTTATCAGTTTCTGTGAAAAATATGGAGTAGTGGCCTGGTCCTATGATGATCTAGAGGGTTACGATCCTGACATCATTGAGCACACTATTGAATTAACAGAAGGTGTGAAACTAGTCCGACAGAAATAGCGGCCATTCAACCCTAAAGTTGAGGCCTTGATGGCACAAGAGCTAACCAAGCTCATTGATTCACGAATTGTCTTCCCAATTAAACATAGTACTTGGGTATCAAATCTGGTACCAGTCCGAAAGAAGAATGGTGATATCCGCTTATGCGTGGACTTCCGAGACCTCAACAAAGCATCTCTGAAGGATCACTACCCATTGCCTTCTATGGAGTCAATCCTCCAAACTGTCGTAGGATCAGAAATGTTCTCTCTGCTGGATGGCTTCTCTGGCTATAACCAGATTCGAGTTAAAGAAGAAGATCAGCACAAGACTACATTCACCACTAAGTGGGGAACATTTGCATATGCTAAAATTCCTTTTGGTTTATCCAATGTAGGGGAAAATTTCTAGCGAGCTATAGACATTGCATTTAGTGAACTGATCAATAAGTTTATCCTAATCTATTTGGATGACCTTACTATGTTCTTTAAATCTAAAGATGATCATTTTGATCATTTGGAATTAGTTTTTCAAAAGTGCCAGGAGTTCGGGATTTCCTTAAAACCAAAGAAATTTGTATTCGGAGTACCCCAGGGTAAGCTATTAGGGCATGTTGTGTCTAAAGAAGGTATTTCAATCGACCCCGAAAGAGTGAAGGCTATCAAGGAGCTTCCCCTTCCGGTAAATAAGAAAGGTGTCCAGTCTTTTCTCAGCAAGGTAAATTTCGTCAGCAAATTTATTTCCGATTTTGCGGGAATGATTAGGCCAATCACTCTAATGTTAAAAAAGGATCAAGCTTTCAAATGGACAACAGAAGCTCGAGAGGCATTTGAAAAGGTCA
>VDFB02157290.1:0-17550 GCA_007258455.2 Sequoia sempervirens | reverse complement strand
TTGTCAACAAAACCACTAAAATAAGACACCTTGATAACAACCAAACCACCGCCAGACATGCTATTGACCATTGCATTAATAGCCAACCTACTACCAGAAACCTCCAAAACTAGCTTTCTAGGTTCCAGAACCTCCTCACAACCCAACCTACCATGATTGAAATTCAAACCAACATCTCCCACCTTAGATCCAATGGTTGTTATTGGCATTACATCATGTTATAAAATAAATAAAAGTAAAAAATAAAAAAAATATGCAAACTAAAATAATGAAGTGATTGTTAACCCTCCAATTCATGTAAAAAATTACAAACAATATAAGGGAAAAATACTATACACCTAATATGATTATCTTCAAAGAGTATTCCATTTTAAAACCTTTGAGATGCTACCCCAACTTACACACAAAAACTCATATTCTCTTCAAAACACTTTGAATCAATTCAAAATCTCTTAGAAAATTGATGATGTTTTTTTCATCTCACTAGTTTTTTTTTCTTTATTTCATCCAAATATAATAGGCATGAGTGAAATTATCATGTGAATAGATTCAAAGGAAAGTAAAATATTTGTATGCCATTAATTAATTCAAAAGGTGATGAAAATATCCAATAGAAAGATGAGGTAAGTTTTTACACAAACAAGTTAAATTATGAAAAATAAAAAAAAATTGTACAACACTAAAATAGTGGTAGATATATCTTATAACAAATTGTAGTGACTATTGACTCACTATTAGATATATTCACAACCATCATTTTACCATTTAGTTAGTAATAATAAAAAAGAAATTTCCTATATATGCCAACTATATCTTTTTACACCCATAGATCTAAAACATGTAAATCTTATGTAAAACAAAACCATTGATATGATTTATATGTGGATTAGTCTTCACCATAAACAAGATTAAATCCTTGTTTTCCTATGTGAGACTAGAAAATCATTTTTTTTAGTTCCTACTATGGAATTATAGTAGAAGCTTCAAACATTAACCAATGATTAAACAATATTGCGGTAGCCAATTAGAATTCAATTTTTTGTTAGGATTTATTCTTATAGAAGCAACAAAATAGTTAATGTAAACATGCTAGCAAGTAAATGAAAGAATCCAACATAGAATCACGTGAACAATATAAAGTATACATTATAGAAGAGCATTGACAAAAAGATTTCTTACACTCTTATTCCTTATCATTCAAGATTTTGAGTACTAATCTAATCTTTACATATATAATTCAATCCTAAAGAAAAAATAATTAGAAAGAAAGTTAATAAAAAATGCTTCCTAGCGAATGAATAAATGAATACATGGTAAAGCATGAACAACATAAAGCATAAATTCTAGAACATCATTATTCATTCTAATATATAAATTCTTAATGTGTGATATTGATCACTAATCTAGTCTTTATTTATGATTCAATTCTAAAAGTTTATTTCTTAAAATAACCAGAAAGACACTTATTTATGTTGAAGGCATAACCAATTTGAAAGAGAGAATCTTAACTTTTAAAATCAATGGTCCACCCCTCTCTAGATGACCTAACCTATGATTGAAATTTTTACCATCATGGTTCATCTTCTACAAACAAAGAACGAACATCGTACAAATCCATTTAAGCTGGTAAATGCTAGTGCTTATTTCTAATTAATGTGAGCTTCATGAATTCACAGAGAAAGTTAATAAATTGGCTCATGCATCCTAGTGCACTTAGAAAATGTGTTTTACTATTAGGGTTTATTTAAATGACACTGACCAAAACCAATCTTCCTCCTGTTGTTGCTTCAATTTATTCATAGTATATTAGGGTTTAAGAGCATGCATACCTCGTTGGTATTGGCCTTTCACTTCTCCAATTTGGTGAGTTGCAACCTGAAAATAAGGTTTCAATGAGGGTTTAGAGTATTTTTATTAAAATGTGAGGATTGTAATGTCATTTAGCTAGGGTTTCTCATAATGTGAAGAAGCGAGCTCTTAGTATTAGTTGTTAGAAAACTATATATCTACCTTTCCTTGAATGATTTGATAGAGAAGTGATTTCTTGTGCATTTAATCATATGTGGCTAAGGTATTCACTTGATTTCTCTATGAATCATCTATTGGTATTTCATTCATTTTTACATTTTATTGCATTTTTTGTCATATTTGTTTAAGTTGTATTTTTTCGTTAGAAAATAAAAATATATAGCATACCAAATATCCTTAGGAATGTCATATTTGGTTATCTCTTTGTTTTCATGTTTGTCAAGATCCATGTAAATGGTGTAGTCCATTGCCTTAGGCCTAGCCTTGAAATAGAAGACCATCTTGATTGACTTCACTACAAAAAGAGAAGAAAAAAAATTCTACCTTGAGAATGAATTCAAATATTTTTTTACACCCAAATTGGTATTCTTCCTCAAAATTTATAGGACACCCATATGACAATTAGATGCCACTAAGCTGATTCTGGCCTTTATAATTTGGGGGCTGAGAGGGATTTGGACTAGAATATAATTATTATTATCCATAAATATCAATCCAAGTTATAGGTTTAGGTCCAATCTTTCTCAAGGGTCAAAGAAGATGAATACTACAACTTATTCTAATCCTCTAGATTCCTAGCACCTATGTTAATTAGGAGAGAATAACTTTACAAATCCATAGAACAATACAATCCATGATTCCCACAATTTGAAACTTATATATCAAGAAAAAATGAATCAATGGTGAGGATCTACTCCTACAAATTTGGGGAACGTGGGCACCCTTAATGCTAATGCAAATCTTATATCCTCCAAGGGTATGTGCAGGATCATCATGGAAAAAATAGGCCCTTAAGTGACAAAATATTTAGAAAAATCAAAGTTAGGCAACTTGACATAAAAATTTGCATAAGTTATCTATATTATTTCAAAAATATGTAAAAATAGAATTTGTAGAAAATTGAATGGAAGTTTCAAATTACTAGGTTTTCTTAAAAATCTATTTAGAAAAATTTGAAATTTCATGCAGTAGTACTAAATCTTAGGAAAAATAAGAAGTAGTGTCCGTCAACCAAATTCTAACCATAATAAAATGAGCAATATTTTAAATATTTTAGATATAAGTAGAGGACTCCAGTGCCTCGCTGTGATGGTATATTTTTTGCAGTAATTTTTCCAAGTAAATAATTAATTATGAATTTTATTACAAATTTTTTTAGAAGAGTGAAAATTGCAGGTCCGACCACCTTAACTTATTGAAACTTCATGAAATTAATTTTTTTTTTTATTCCTATATTATGTGAAGCACAGAATGTGAGGTATGTTGATTCAGAATAGGATACCACGAAAGTTATAGATATTTTTCAATCAACCTATCAATTAGGACTTTAGTCATAATTTGAATAGAAAATGAATAATAATTACTTAATAAATTCAAAGTAAAGCATAATTTATATCGGTGGAAAGCTGAGAATATCTTTTAAAAAGCCTTTTCTTTTCATCAATTTTGGGTAAAAGGATAATCGTCAGCCACATACCCATCATATTGCCACTTTTTGACCCATCATGGTCTTGCACATACCCACAAGATTTTTGATAAATTAATCTTTGTACCAAAATATTTCAAGTTGGTTTAAGTGTTGAGAATGTGAAGTAGCCATATTTTCAATATAAGATATTTTAGTCATTCTAAAATTATTATAGATCATCTATTAACTTATGATTTTTATGAGACAAGAAAATGAAATTATTTTCATACATCTATTTATAATTGAGAAATAAACTGTATAAATTCATATGACATGCACTATATATTAATTTTATTTAAAATAATGTAAAATAAATACTTCATCATATTTGTATGAGTATTCCATAACTTTGAGCATGTCGAGAGCCAAGGGAGCAAATAAGCTATAGTATGCTAAGGAGCAATCTTATATTTCATGTTCAGTCTCTTCCTTAACTTTCTCAAATGAAGGAAGATATTTGCAACCTGCTAAACCATGGAAGCAAGAACAACAAGCTAATGAGTACCCAGTCTTTCAAGCTTATTCAATGTTTTTGGATTTTTATGTAGAATTTGATTTCTTTCTATTATAAAAATTTCAAATTTAGTTTACTATAGATTTTTTTTTGCATTTTTCATCTTCGATTGCTTTGGCTTCATGTATTACATCATTTCAACTCTAAGTTTTATAATAATTTCATCCTAATTGTATTCGGGGTAGAGAATTGAGTATTTGTTTTACACAAAACATTTATCATATTTTCTTGTACTCCTTGAAATGACTAGCAATCAAGTGCCCTATTGTGGTTTTTTTGTCTAAAATCAGCAAGAGTAGACTCCAAAGTTGACTATAAATTCAAGATTAATTTATTGTAAATATCTAAAATCAAGCAAGAGCATAACAAAATGCATTACTAATTTCATTTGATTAGTAGCTATGCAATAATAAATTACCAATGTACATCCCACTATTTTTTGTATTTTACGAGTTGTTTTACCATTTACATTTGTTAAATGGAATCAGATTGAATTTGTGTTCTTAAATTTTTCTCTTTTGAACGGAATATTTCTTTTTACTTTTCTCTTGTTCAAAATAATAAATACAAGTTGCATTCTAGAGACTTGTATAATCAGGTTATTTGATAAAAGGAATGATGTTTACTAAGAATATTATTTACAATTATTTGTTGTCAAAAGAGTATTTTTTCAATAGTAATTCACTTCATTATGAAACTGTAACATTGGAAGAAAATTATTTTTGTCAAGTCCTTCCAAATGATAGGAAAATCCATTCAACACTAAAAGGACAACCATTGTAGGTGTTCAGTTTGAAAATATAATTTATTTGTAACTAGTCCTAATTAACCACCTATTTGCAAACATGAGAAATCAGGTGTAGAAAGCATAAGAGTAGTTCACAAAATTTTAGTTCTATGAATTTTTTTAGTTAAAAAAGTGGAATATATCAATATTTTCTACTACATGTACATGTTGAATAAAATGTGGCATTGTTTTTTCATTGCAACTTATATGCTGAAGCAATGCTATTGTTATGATGCATGATTTTTACAAACTAACCACTAATGCAATATATTTTTTGAAATACTTTCTATAGAGAAAAAATATAATCTAGTGTTAGCCAAATGGCATAGAAGGTTCCTAAATCTCTTTGCAGCAACTATAAATTTGTAGCCTCTGGGTGCTAGCAACAACTTAAAACCTCACTTCTTAAAAATGTGGTATGAGAAAAATTTTCGTTTCAGGAACTTCACTTTTAAAATAACTTGCTTGGGATGGGCTACTCCAATAAAATATGCACATTAGTGTCCTCCATGGAACTCCACTCTTATTTTACTTACGTACAAAATCAAAGAAAGCATTGAGGTAACATCTCTTGCTTATAAGTCGATAGGATTTATTTTTCTATAGTCATCGAGAATAGTGTAAATTTGTTGAACCTGATCTAGATGTTTGAATAACTGAATCTACACCTTAAATGTTTGTACCTAGAATGACCTACACCTTCCACACCTACCAATTAAGATCAAATTGGATTTTGCTAAAATTCTATAAATGAGATACATCAACAAGATTCAACCTATTTTATATTGCAGTTGATTTACAATACCAATATATGGCTGCAAAACTTGTGGCCACCACCACATTATAGTTGAAAGGAAAATGATCTCATCCCTATCACTGGTGTTCATCTTCCTTTGGATCTTGAAGCACTATCGTAAAAGGTTCCAAGTTGTTACCCTTGGCCCACTTACTAATTGTCCACAATGCCTCTGTTACCATTTTTTGACCCTCCTACAATGGTAACCATGACATCAAAATGTTAGCCAAGCTCCATGTTTTGAAACTCCCACTAGGATTATTGAAATTAGAGCCCTGGCAAAGGAAAAAAGGCAGAAATAGGAGATAAATCTATGCAATTGGAGAAAAGCATCTATCTCATTAACAATACTTCCTTTGGACTCCCCCACTTCTCCAAGTCATAGATTTTGAGCTAATCTCAAAACCATTGTTGTCTTTACTAAATTTTTTGGTGTATTCTTTGTCCCCATTCTTCTTTGGTGATTTGGGTATCTCCTCCAACATGAAAGGCATGACATCTTTGATAATCTTGGAAAAATATGATAAAATGGTGGAGGATGCATTGGATTGGTGGGTGCGACAAAATGGTATCTCCCTCCTCTTAGACCCCTATATCTATATCTCTTTTCCTTTATCTCTATCTCTCCATACTTATTCTTCCATAGATCTCTTATTTATATCTTGTTGTCTCTCCATCTTTATCTACCCTTATACCTCTCCCTCTATATATATATGACTTCACATCTCTATCTTTATCTTTCTATCTCTCCCTCTCACTTCCTCTCTATATATTTATCTTTTCCATCTCTCTCTACCCCTATATCTCTCCTCTAACCTCTCCATATATCACTTCCCATATATTTGTATCTCTCTCTTTCTCTTTCCATATATCTCTATCTCTCCCTACTCTCTCCCTCTCTATTTATCTATCTCTAATTCTCTTTGTTTGTATATCTATTTGTCCCTCTCTCTATATATCCTTATCTCTATTCTTCATCACTCTTTCTCTCCATCTATATATATCTATCTCTCCCTCCCTATATCTTTATTTATTTATCTCTTCTCTCTATCTCCATCTCTACCTCTATTTTCCTCCTTTTTATCTCTAGACATGTCTCCCTCTCTCCACCCATCTCTCTCCCTCTCTCTTTCCCTTCTTCCTAGACCTCTATATCTATATATCTTTTCCTCTCTAGATCTCTATCTCTTCACATTTCTTCTTTCATCTCTCCTTATATTTACTCTCTATATATATCACTCCTATCTCTATCTCTATTTTTCTATATCCTCTCTCATTTCTCTCTCTCCCTCTCTTCATTTCATCTATTCCATATCTATCTATCCATCTCTCATTTCTCATCTCTCCTCTCCTTCTCCATACCCCTCTCTATCTCAATCTCTACCTCTATCTTCCTCTCTATCTCTATCTCTTTATCTCTATCTCCTTATCTCTCTCTCTCTCTCTACCTCTCTCTTCTCCTTTCTTCTCCTTCCCTCCCTATCTCTCCCTCTTTCTATCCCTATTTCTCTCTCTTTGTTCCCCCCTCCTTATTGCAAACATAACATGATCCTATTAGTAATCAGGCCCAATTATCTTCCTAATTTAGAGGTTTTATTTCAATCATGTTTGGATCCTTGTAAGTGGATGCATAGTTGATTTGAACTTATAATTTCTCCATTGAGACCTTTGTTGCATAAACAACATCATTTGTTGAATGGCCTACATTGACTAAAATTAGTAATTAGTAAATGTATGCAAAAAAATATACCAAAATATACCCGAATTGACCTTCCAAACTTCTTCAATTTACCCATTGCACACTAAGGTGGAAAATCTAGTTATAAAAAGTGTTGGCCTGGGAATGAATGAACAACACAAAGAACAAATTATAGAACATCATTGAAATTTTGAAAAGGTTACGGTGTGAGTAGTTTGTATGGAATACGAAACTCTGTTATCATATTTGATTTGATTAGACTCCACATCACATCAATGTGGAAAGAAGACAACAACTGGACTAAAGAGATAGTCACTCTTTCCTTAAAAGATGTTGACATTTATTAAGTTTGAATGCACATTAAAGTAAAAAAATAAATAAAATAATATTTATATTAATAGAATAGAATATAGATGTTATTTTTTAGTGTGTATTTTATCTCCAAATATTATAAAATATAAAATTATTCAACAAATGGTATTTTATAGATGTCTAGAATAAGAATATATTGTTTATAATTAAAAGAAAAAGAAGATTGTTGAGTGATATTTTATTTGTGGTTCAATAAAGATAGCATGTAGGGAAAAAAAAATCTACCATGGAGTAGTAGAAATAATGTGTTGTCATTTGAAATGGATTACATTCATATGGTACTCACTACAACCATTCTCAAAAAGTAAATGTTAATGACCTTGTATTCCCTCCTCTAATTAGTTACATGAAATATAGGAATGTAAATATAGCATCAATTTACTCAATAAGAAAATACAAAAGATATATTCCCATATAAGTATATATAACAATAGATAAAAAAATGTGCCCCCAATGATATCCCAAATATTGTCATAGTAGGATCCATGAATGCTAGATAAAAAAAACCTATAAGAATATACAAAATTGTGAGGTGTCATTGAGTTAAAATATTGTGTTAATAAAATATATGATAAAAATACTAATCATAATAATTTGAATCATAAGAAAACTTAATGAGATTGTAGATCATCAATATAGTAGAGTAGTGGTTAATGTCATAAAATAAATGCCCCCAAACTGGAAAACATTAAATATAAATAATGTAATATAGTAGAAATATATGTAGAAAATGAGAGCCCCAAATCCTAGCCAATAGAATTGGAAGGACCATTTATTCAAAAAATCAAGTCTCTTTTGACATCTAGACTATTGATTTCATGTCATTCTAGCCTATAAAGTGTCATTGAAAAGCCTAGTGGAGGACTTCATTGTCAAATTACTATAATGGATATTTCTATAGATAGCATCATGCATCTTTAATGCTCGAGAAGTTTGGGGGATGGTATGGAACATATTGAAATCTTCATTGGCATGTAAGCCACTTTTCTAGGTTTGGTTTTTCTCATTGTTGGCCACATATAAGTGTAGTTATGTTTTGGGGAATATAATCAATTTGAATATGTGATATATTCATTCTCAAAAAAAAATCCACATTCCTAAAGTGGAAACTCAATCTATAAACTTGGGGATATACGATGACCTAGATTAAAAGGTAGAACTAATGACTATGGTAGGTAGGATGCCAATTAATAGGAGTGGACTACTCCTTTGCACATTAACCTTTTTAAGGCTATGAAGTGTAATCCAAGGGGTCGTAAATAAACAAATTAAAGAATATTTTTGACAAATTTTGGGTGTGTTGGACTATTGAAAAATAAGGTGAACTAAACTACAATATTAAATTTTCCATGTGTTTGTAAATATAAAAATGAACTCATGATTAACCCAATATAATGATTATAGTGATTGTACTTTCAATGTTAACAAAGAAATAGAAATACTAGAAGTTGAGAAACACAAGTGACACAAGATGTGCATGGAGAAACACTTGCAACAAAAAAAGCCACAACCAAAGAGATCCAAAGATTGTATTAATTCTTCAATGAAGTTTACATCAACACAACATCTCTCTCTAAATTATAGTAGAAATTTTTTACTTTAGAATGTAAAACAACTCATCAAAATACTATCTCAATGCTCCAATTTATAGAGATTTGTGAGAGGGAAAACCATTATGGTATCCCAAAATAAGAGCTAGAAAAAACCTAGAAAAACCCATGCTTCTCTTAGTTGAAAACCCACAAACATAGGAAAAAAAATTAATGTCACATGGCCTTCACATGAGCAGCCAACCCATAACTAATAAAAATTAGCCAAACATGAGTTCTCTACTACTCATTGATAGATCCAACAACTACAAAATAGTCTAACATGTAATAACATGCACACTTGGGTGCCCAAGTTTGGAAGACATGCAATGACATGTCAACATGTATAGACATGCAATTCCATATATGTACCTCACTCCTAAAGTGGATGCCAAAATGGAATATTCCTCCAAGAGTCTTCATAATTGTGACCAAACATGTTTCCACCTATTAAAAAAGAAAAAAATGTGTATCTCTTTCACTTTTAGGGTTTTGGACCTAAAAGGAGAGAGGAAATTTCCTTACTCTTCACTCAAGAACAAACCCTTGAGATTTCAATGCAAAGAAGATTGAAATCTTGCAAAGTGTTGTCCTCAGGGTTGAATGATCACTAAGGAGGGGTTCACCACCAACTTTAAACTTAGAAAAGATAATGACATACAAGATGAAATTTAAAACCTAGTTTGATGCAATGCTTCACTAAATGACTTGGAAATGCAAACAAAACATAATAGAAAACTATAAAATAGAAAGTGTGCACCTCGAAACTTGCTGGAGATGGAATGGAGCTCTAAAATCCTTAAAAACCTAATTTTCTAGCCTAGTTGGACTCATTCACCATTCTGGGTGAATCAGTCCCAGATCTGGGTCTCTGCATATGATCAAGTTTTAGCCAAATGGGTACCCAGATTTGCGAAGATATCTGAAAAACTCATATAGTGGGACTCATTCGCCACAATTGCAAGACTAGTCTTGTTTTGTTGCCAAGTTCCCTAGGAGTAAAATCTTGAACTAAAACTTTGCAAGCCTCTAATGATGGATAAAATAAGCACTTTTCCATTGATTTCATGAAAAATGGATGGATATTTTTCCCTAGATTTGAGTTTTTGTGAATCTTGACAACTTTTCATGACAACTTTGTCATTTTGGTACCTTTGAAAGATTTAAATCCATTTTTCTTTAATTTGAAAAACTGCAATCATAGATTAAAGAGGGGAATACTTATCGATTGTTAGAGAATAGGGGTTTTCTTTGATCAAACCCATTTTAGGTGATTAAACCAAATGATGAAATAAGATAATGAAACTTGAAACATTAAATAATGTAATTAGAAACTTTCCATGATGATGGATCTTGAATTGCTGCAATAATTGATGAATAATATTTCCCTTGAATGCCTTTAAATTGATCTTGAATGCTATCTTGATAACCTTGTGAAGACGTGGAATGCTTAACTCTTGAATGTTTGACTTGATAACTTGAATGCATGATGAAATAGTGATTTTCAATCTTGTTTATATAAGAAATCCACAAACATGACCGCTAGTTTGATCCCCAAGGTCAACATAAGAAAAATTTGAATTAAAAACCCACTTTTTCAACTAAAAGCCTTAAAAATAGGCCAAATGGGACTCATTTGCCATCTTAAGTGAATGAGTCCCACCTAGATGGGACTCATTCACCAAAGGTGGGCTATTTTTCATGCTAAAGTGTTCGGGAGTGAAGAATTTAACTTTATATGTTGATTTTGTCAGGGTTTTGATCAAAATTTTCCTTGGGATGCACAATATGGGGTCATAGGGGCCTATTAATGATGATATAAAGGTTATAAATGTAAGAGGGTCCAAGATTAAATGTGAAAGTACAAATAAATACACTTTATAACACTAAATTAAGGAAAATTTGAGTCTATTTAGCTTTTAAGGGTTCTAAATCCCATGTGAATGTGTAAAACACATTACAACACTAGATTTGGTCCACTTGATTTACAAGCCCCCTAAATTTAATGTGAAGATGTAAATAAATACATTTTACAACACTAAGTTAGAGTAGAGTTAAGTTCTTGAAAAGGGTCCAAGATCTAATGTGGATGTGTAAAACACCACACAACACTAGAACAAGGTGATATTACATCTAATTTATCATTAATTACTCCCATATATCAAGTGTGAAAATGCAAAGGGACACATTTTTTGATACTACATTTTGCCCCCACTTTAGTGAGAGGATGAACTTACTTCAAACTCACACTAAAGTAGACATTTGAGAGGGGTCCAATTATACCAATGCAGATGGAAAAAGATGCCAAAAGTCAATGCAATGGTCAATCCCTCAAGATCCAAGATCCTATGTCAAACCAACATAAGAACAAAGGGACACACACAAGGTGCAGCAAGACAAGATACAGAATCATGCAATGTCATTAATGAATAGAAATAAAAATAAGGTGGATCAAGCTTCGATAAAGATGTGCTCACTTTAGGGCCATGGAACATCAGGTTGACTATGGGATGAGTTCTCCCAAAGAAGTGGTTTAGTGAGAAATTCATGCTAGTGTCTCATCTTCGGACTATATAATGAAAAAATCATGCCAGAATGTCGGCTTACCATCATACTAACCATACCAAAGTTATCTTCTTGATAAATTTGATAAGGAACCACAATAAAAATGCTTGTGTAAATTCTTTTGAATGTCATGTAAAAATGTTGTTAAATGGGATTTTGCTTTGTTCATGTAAGGTCTTCTTCTTAGGGATCATTATGCCTAATGTCTCCAAGAGAGGACAAGTCAAAATTGTTAGATCATCACCCATGGGATGCTTCATTTGCATCATGCCATGTCAGTAAATCATACACTCTTGGATGGTATCAAACCCAATGACACCACCAAGAAGAGGACACATCACAAGAAAAAAAAATCATGCCATGAATTTCTTTTCCAAAAGATTTTATCGATGTGTTCCCCCACTTTAAAGAGGTTGCTACACCATCACTGTGAGCATTTGCTTTAAAGTAGCTAATGCTAAATGAAAGAAGATACATCAGATCCAACTTGGAAAGCCCTATGCCAAATCATATGTTTTCAAATTGAGCTACAACATGAATAAGTATGTCACATGTGACTCAACCTAAGGCATGTCATCCACATTCCAAGCTTTCTCTTATATGTACACGAAAGGTGATCAACTAGCCAAAAGAGACAATGACAAGTGAAATACAAGGAGAAGGCTAACTAACCCTGTTGCCCCACCTTAGTGCAAGACAAGGGTGAGCCTAGAATGGATGATGATGTGGTACCCCTTGCGGTGAATGTAAATCATGCAATAGTGAGTATGCTATGGTCATGTACAACTATTACATGCTAAGGAGTAGAAACTAATGTTATTTATTTTGATAAGTAAAAAAGGTTTTTGCTTGATATATATTTAATGGGATATCTATCAGTTTAGGATGTACCAAGGTTAGATTTTTCTTGGAAGAATTATTTGTGATGGTGTTGACATTGAATGAAGGCTTTTTTTTCAAGGGACAATAACCAAAATCATTAGTCATTTCTTGTATTTTAGTCTCTATAGGGACATGGATACCTTGTTTTATAGCACCACATCCTTTCCCAAGTTGCTTCATAAGTCTTTCAGGTTCAAGGTTGGCCTTGATTTTATACACTTTGTTATATTTGTGAGCAATGTCATTGTAACTCAGTAGGTGTGAAACATGATCATTATTGAGTTTCATTTTAGGTGGTTCTAAGATGTACAAAAGTTTCTTTTGAACTTGTCGTTGTTGTGAGGGTGGATGAATGATAAGTTGAGGGCTAGGTGGGTTGATTATTAGAGGACTCGAAGGATCTTTAATGTTCATAACCTCAACACTCTTGCCCTTGTTTTCATGATCTCTTAGTGCAGGGGAGTCTAATGTGACCTTGTCATCTACGTCATTGGAAGTCACATCACTATTGCTTGAAATGAGTTTAAAAATGTTGTTTTATTGCACTATGATACCTTCCCTAGTAGGAGAGATTTTATGAGAACTGCAAACTAAATTTTCTTGACATTCAGATGTTGGTTCTTCAAAAATGACTTCATCACAAGTAAGAGAATGATCCATGTTTGTATTTTATTTCTTTTCAATGATGGTGTTGCCTTGTTCAATAGAATTTTCCTTGTGAGTCTTATTGATGGGATCTTGTAACACCATAATATCTTCTTCACCAATAGGAGAGATATTAGCATAGGGGGAATTTTATTGTTGTCCATAATTCCATCCTTTATTGCTAGGGTCTCATTCACTTGTTCCATAATATCTACCCTAGTAGGATAGTTTGTAGGAAAGTGAAAAACAATAGGTTCATCACATTTCAAGATGAGATTTTGTGAAGTAGCTTCATCACACATAAGGGAGGCATCAAAACAAGATCAAATATAAGTTTCATGATTACCAATGATTGGACTTTTTTGATCAATTAGGTCTTCCCAAATAGTAGCAACATCAAGGAATGGAGGAATAAGATTCTCATGAGTCTTAATAAGGATATCTTCTAACTCTAAACTATCTTCACGTCTAGAGAAGATATTAGGAGAAGGAAAGGTTTGATTGTCATGATTATCTAAATTTACATCCCTATGTCCTATGATGTCTTCCCAAGGGGGGATGAATACAAGTAATAATTTCATGATCTTCAATAATTGTATCTTCTTTCACCAAGATACCTCCATCACTAATGGGAGAGATATTGGGAGAAGAACAATTGTGATTATCATGATTATTGATGCTTCCATCCTCTTGTGTTGAAGCTTTAGTAGATGATCTAGGAGAGATGAAATCATCAAGGGCTTCATATAACATTACAAATTCATCACAACTAAAGGGTTTGAATGATATGTTTTCTCTAAGGTTAACCATTTTTCCATTTGATTCTTTTGAGGTTTTTAGTTTTTGTTTTCTAACGAATGTTGATTTGTAATCTAATATAAGTGAACTAGGAACAATGTTGAAAATGGAAAGTACAAGAATCTAATTGTTTCCACAATCTCCATGAATGTAAATTATGCTATTTCTAATGATTTGAGTGTAATAGAAAATAGGAAAACTAAAACATAAAAGCAATAACAACAAACAAAAGCTTAAGAAAAGGAAATTTAACTCAGTAAAATGCAATTCAGAATATGCAGAGGGACTAATTTTCCCAAGGTGGTGAATGAGTCCCAATAGGGATTTTTTCAAAATTTTATGAATTTATAAGTTGATTTTTATGCTTTATATGCTATATGATCTAAATATGAGATGCAAATGTAGATTTTGAATTATTTTTAATGAAATTAGATGCAAAAATGCAAGCTAAATGAACTTTCACTAATGCTAAAAATTGAAACCCTAGAATGCAAATTAATTAATGCAAATCCTAATGCAATGTTAATGTAAACTAAATCTAGGATGAAAATGTACTCCAAATTAGAATTTAAATGTCTTAAATGCAGGTTCACCAAAATGAAAATGGTGTACTCTCTTTCACTTCTCGAGTTTTGGACCTAAAAGGAGAGAGACAATTTTCTTACTCTTCACTCAAGAACAAACCCTTGAGATTTCAATTCAAAGGAGATTGAAATCTTGGAAAGGGTTGTCCAAGGGATTGAATTATCTCTAATGAGGGGTTCACCGCCAAGTTTAAAATTGGAAAAGATAATGACATTCAAGATGAAATGTAAAACCTAGTTTGATGAAATGCTTCACTAAATGACTTGGAAACATAAACAAAACTTAATAGAAAACTATAAAATAGAAAGTGTGCACCTAGAAACTTGCTGGAGATGGAATGGAGCTCTAAAATTTTGAAAAACTTAACTTTTTGGCCTAGTGGGACTCATTCACCATTCTAGGTGAATCAATCCCTAAATAAAGGTCTCTACATAGGATCAAGTTTTAGCCAAATGGTTTTAATCTGCAAAGATCACTTGAAGGGCTTCGCACAGTAAATTCATTCATTCACCTAGGGACTAGCCATGTGAAGCATCAGGAGCAAAACCTTGAATTGAAACTTTGCAAGCCTCTAACAATAGATAAAATAAGCACTTTCCCATTGATTTCATGCAAATTGGATGGATATTTTTCCCTTGATCTAAGTTTTTGTGAATCTTGAAAATTTTCCATGATAACTTTGACAACATTTGCAACTTTTTCATTTTGGTTCCTTTGAAGACTTCAAATCCACTTTTCTTCAATCTAGAAACCTACAGTCACACATTAAAGAGGGAAAAACTTGTTAATTGTTAGGGAATAGGGGTTTTGCTTGATTAAAACCCATTTTAGGTAATTGAACCAAATGATGAAATTAGATAATGAAGAATGAAACATGAAATAATGCCACTAGAAACTTTCCATGATGATGGATCTTGAATGGTTGTAACAATTGATGAAGAATCTTTCCCTTGAATGCCTTAAAATTGATCTTGAATGCTATCTTGGTGACCTTGTGAAGACTTAGAATGCTTAACTATTGAATGCTTGACTTGATAACTTAAATACATGATGAAATAGTGATTTTGAAGCTTGTTTATATAGGAAATCCACTCACATGACTATTAATTTGATGCCCAAGGCCAACATAGGAAAATTTTGAATTCAAAACCCAATTTTCCTGCTCAAAGCCTTAAAAACAGGCCAAATGGGACTCATTTTACCAAGGTGATGAATGGGTCCCACAAGGGCTATTTTTCATGCTAAAGTGTCGTGGAGTGAAGAATTTAAGTTTATATGTTGATTTTGTCAGGTTTTTGATCAAAATTTTCCTTGGGATGCACAATATGGGGTCATAGTGGCCTATTAATGATGATATAAAGGTCATAAATGCAAGAGGGCCCAATATTCAATGTCAAAGTGTAAATAAATACACTTTACAACACTAAATTAAGGAAAATTTGAGTCTATTTAGCTTATAAGCTAAATCCTATGTGAATGTGTAAAACACATTAAAACACTAGATTAGGTCAATTTGATTTACAATCCTGCTAAATTTAATTTGAACATGTAAATAAATACATTTTACAACACTAAATTAGGGAAGAGTTAAGTTAATATAGATTTAAAAGGGCCTAAGACCTAATGTGGATGTATAAAACACCTCACAACACTAGAAAAAAGTGATATTAAATCCAATTTATCATTCATCATTCCCATATCAAGTGTGAAAATGCAAAGGGACACATTTTTTGACACTACACCTATAATGATAGAAAAAGGTCCCCCTAACTTAGCCTGGATTTAGTGTTGTAATATGTCTAACATATTCACATTAGGTATTGGGCCCTTGTGAACTAAATGAGCTTATTGGTGCCTTGTTTCAAGTGTTGTAAAGTCTTGTAACACACTTTCACACTTTTCTATGGTTTTCATTAATAATTGGGCTTTCTTTATACTTTAATTGGCCTTATTTTGCATCCACAAGCCCCATTTAATACATATTTTTGAGTTTAGTGCCAACAAAAATCAATACCCAATCATAATTCAAGTGTTTCAAGCTTGAATGGGCCATATTTAGTGATATGGGACTCATTCACCACCTTGGGTGAATGAGTCCCACATAGACTTTTGGGTCTAGAGCTTGGTTTCACACCTTTCTAATCATTTCTAAAAATGGTCACAAAAATTATGCCTGGTGGAACTCATTCATCACCTTGGGCTCGAATTAGTCTCATGTGGCCAAAAATTAAAAATAATTCAAATTTTTGGTAGGATCTTATCCTCCTATATCTGATATCAGCTTCTAGTGTTGTAATTTTGAGAATTATTACATAATTGAGTATAAATACATGGTTCATTCTCTCATTTTAACCCCAAGCATTCAAGTATTTATGCTTATAGAAAAGTTGAGTTTACAAGTCTTTACAAGCGTAGTGTAAGAAAATACATACTCTTGCATTTTCACACTTCCTTGGGACCACCTTGCTTTATTTATCCTTATTTATGTCTTAATTGGTCCTATTTTGCATCCACAAGCCTAATAAATTGTATCTTTTTATGGCTAATCCTCACAAACATCAAAGGATAATTGATAATTTAATGATTTTGGTTGTGTGTCCTTGATTTTGGGACTAGGACTAATAAGACACCTAGGGCGTTTTTGTCCCCCAAAGGTCTTGGGACCCTAATTTCAAAGGAACCTTAGTTGGGCCCCTTTTTGGAGTCTTCCTTAGTCTTCCTTTAATTAATGAATTCATATGTCAACTTGTTGTGGTCTTCCTTAAGTTATTTTTGGGATTTAATTTTGAATATTGGTAGGATTTAGCCTCCTTAAATTAATG